>CAAKHC010015165.1:0-35325 GCA_901007825.1 Macroramphosus scolopax
GGCCATAACACGCTGCTACCAAACTTGAATGAAGCTTCATAATTTGATTTAGTTCATTTGAAGATGTGAAATTACAAGCATGGCTATATTAAACACTTCCCTATCCTCCGGGAATGGCAAGATCAAACCCAATGTGACAACACATGCTGTCTCAAATGTGGTTGGAAGGAAAATGTAATTAAAGAGAGAAAGTCCTGTTAGGTGTGTAATGTTTGTCTGAGGGTGCTTTGTTGTGGAAATTTTCAGACATAACCTCCAGGTTGAAGGGGCAAAATAGATTGATCAGCTCTGCAATATCACATCAAGTCCAACAGATGTCTCTGTCTACTCAGCTTCCACCTTCCCGGGCAGCAGTGTGGTAAATGCATCTGAATCTTACAATGTGTCTTCACTGTGCTTAAAAAACAATCCCAAGATTACTTGTTTTGACATTAACTTCAACCTGTATCTACCTTTCCGGTAGCAAACACTACAGATTACATGGCCGCAGGTAGTAACAGCCAGTTTCCGGTCAGTACTCGGTGAAAGAAAGCAGGAGTTGCAGCAAATCCAGTAAGACATTAGGACACCTGTAAAAGAGAAAGGTTAGGCTAGCTCACATCTTTGCTAACTGTTGTTACTGATCTTGAGTTAATTCAATTAGCATGGTTAGCATGGTTACAACTGTCACATTGAGGAACGTTAACCTTAAGTCTTTTAAAACCTTCAAACTTAGGCCAACTGAATAGTACTACTAACCTCGTTAGTCGTTAGTTGTGGTTATCCCGCAGCTTAACGGGTGAAGCTAAGTGCTAGTTAGCTGAATAACAACGAATGTGTCGAAGAAAAAAAAAGTGAAATCTGTCATCAAAGTAGCTCTCTGGCTATATTATGTTCATCTTAGTAACACATATAGGCTTACCCTTTCCTCTTTTCTTTATTTAACTACTCGGAAATCAAATGATTACCCAGTAATTACCCTGACTGTATATTCATAGTACAGATTATGGCTACGAGCACATTAATGACGTTACGTCAGTTATTAGCTGCTAGCTAGTTTAGCTGCCAGTGCTTGCTAACTTAACGTTACATGGTTGTTAAGGCTACAGGTCTTTGAAAGGTGAATAGTGAAAGCACATTTATTCACACGTCAGATATTCGAGTGAGGTAAGTAAATTAAAAGATCATACTGTTTGAAATGAGGGGGAAAAAAAAATCACACTTGTTATCTTGTTATTAAAAAGTTTATTAATAGACTTATATTTTCTGTTGTGTAATTCATTAGCTTGTTAAGCAAGTTAATCCACCTAGCAATTTGTAAAAAAAAAGAAAAGAAATAAAAAGAAGCTTATTATGGAGGCAGTGAACTGTCAACATACTTCAACAGGAACAAAGTATCATCATGTATGAGATATACAATATGTTGAGAGCACTGCAACTTAACGTTAACCTCTTTATAATATAAATATAGTGATCATCAGACAAGCTTCTTGGCGATGAAGAAGTCTTTGAGTCGTTTTATCTGCCAGAAACCAACCGACAGCAGGATGGAGGTCTGAACCACGGCCCACCACAGCACTTCACTGTTGGTGTCCTCACTGATCTGACGAAAGGCGTCTTCTTTCTCCTAAAGGAAAGGACGGGAGACAAAAGAGGAAGGAAAGACATAAAACCTGTGCTGTTCCTGTAGCCAAGATGGCCTGAATCCAGGCTCAATAATAATGGTAAATACTAAGAGACATTATTTTAAAATACAAAATGCTTAAATAGGCCTCTGATCCTCTGACTATAGCTGATCACATTAATTATCATGTCATGGTATTGTAACATTCACAGTTGAGACGTTTAAAAAGACGTACCCTCTGGTACTCCTGCTGCCTCGTGATGAACATCATCTGATCTATGAGATGACTGAGGCTGTTCTCCAGTGTCTTCATTTCATCTTTGGTTCTGTCTGCATTTGGGTCCATTGAATGCTCTCCCATTTGAACGTCCAAATTTAACTTCTGCAAAGAAAAATGGGGGAATTCAGTGATTTGTTTTTTAAAAAACTAGTTATTTGTGTGCTTAAAGCAGGTGTCCTGTATGTGTTTCTGTTTTAAATGTATTTTCGTCGCGTGTGTCAACAGGTCTCACCAGCCTTTCTCCAGCAAAGACAGAAAACCTTGTTGAGTTGGTCTGAAAGCAAAGGAAGTGCTGTCCAGACATGTGAGCTGTGAAGGTGAATTTACCAAGTTTACCGTATCGCTTGGACATCACAACCTAAAGAGAAATACAATGTTAGGTTGTCATTTCCTCAATTTTCGGTCAGAAAACAATGATAACGAGAATGATATGGCTTATTCTCTCAATACATGAAGATTTACAGCAGATTTTCTGATGACGAGCAAAAATGATGCTACAAATGTACAAAAACATTGCATTTTGGGCCTTTTATAACCTGTTCTACAGGGCCTTGACCTATTTTCTATGCTGTAGACAAGATAAAAATAAAATGGCACATTTATGAAGTTACAGGCTCACTGTAAATTTAAATCCTGCACATTTGAATGCTTGAACTCATCTTTCCATGCAATACTAAGCTTTATAACACTGTCTTCGATGCTTCTTAACCTTATTAATGTTTGTTGATGGGAAAACCAGCCAGTGTAAGTACATACACACACATGCACACTTTTGTGACTGGCTTGGCAATAAACTCCTCATGTGAGTGCAGTACCTCATGGTTTGGGTCTCTGACTGTCACAGTGACGCCAAGATGAGGGGAGTTGGTGAATTTCTTTAAATCCCAGGGCTCCAACAAGAAATATCCTTTGGGTAAGATATACGAACACGTGAGTACTTTCATGAGCATAATCACACACAGTAGCTGAGGCCGTCGCAAAGCTTATAACCACAATTGATTCACAATGCATATAGATATATTAAACTTTACCATAACAGTAGTGTTGTATTTGTACATGTAAATGTGTTCTATTTCTGAGTACAATGTGCTCTTTTCATTTTGTTTGGCTCACTATGAAAAACATTCCCTCTCCAGGACTCACCAGTCACCAGCATGTCTTCAGGAATCTCCTCAATAATGCATCTTTCCTCCTGCTCTTCGAGATCAAAATACATGGCCGCCGCCAACATCAGGTAACACTGGAGAAGAAAGCCAGAACCTCGCAAGCCCATTCTTATTTATCAATGAGCTATTAACTCCCAATACACTTGACAGGATCAGACGGTTTGGCCTGTAGGTCCAATTTGATTTTTCTTATAGATCTGCAAGTGAATCAATATGTAGTTCCTTTTCATTGACCGAAACGTTGCCTGCGTCCAATAGCATATGTGTTAGGGTAGAGGCTTCATGGGAGATAGTTGCAGCGTGAGAAACTCACAGGTGCTGCTTTGAGTGACGAGACATTCTGGTGACTTTCTGACTGGTTAACCTGGGAGCCAATAGCAAAGCTGCAAAGACTAGTGACTGAGTTGGACTGACTCCTTGTACCAGATACAAAATGTCCTAAAGTGTCACCTTATCACAATTAACTGTATACTATAATTGTATACTCATCATATATATACGTATGTATTATTTTAGTAGCTTTGGGTCATGGTATGAAGTACTCGGTGAGAGTACTGTACTTGCATAATAGTTGAAGGTAAAAACCTGATGACCGTCAAACGAGCTGTGGCTGATCGGTGGCGTCTTGAGCTTTCTGTCTCTCTCTCATCTGAACTCACAGCAGGTGTTATGAAACTGCTAACCGCTACCGTTACACATATTGAGTGACAGACGAAAGGTCAGGATCACGCCTCTCTGTCTCTTCCTAGCTTCCTCTCTCGACCTCATCTTTGGCAGTTTTTTGCTGCTGCCATGACGTGGGTACGAAGACTTCCAGGCAAGTTATTGGTGCCCAAAAGGGACACTCAGGTTTCCTGCCAAGTCACCCCATAATTTACAGTAACAGGCGTTGGTGGCGAGGAGCAGGAATGAAAGAGATGGAAATCTCCCTATTACAGTGTCAGTGTTGTAGCATCAAAATGATATTAAGGGTGCACTTTGGGATAAAACATTGGAAGATGGGAGTTGATAATTCTTTGATTGTCCCACTAGAAAATTATAGTGTAAAATGAATCAACCACACTGTTGTCGTACGCTTATTGACGTTTGTTTTTGAAGAATTCTGGCCCATTCTCTTAGAATCTATTGTTCACCTGTTGACCTCTTACGTAATAAGTATTACCAGTGTCACGTTTTTACTACAATATTTTCCAATTTTCACGGTTCTTGTGGAAAACGTAATCCAAACCATTCGATACAATACATTTACTTACCTCCGATGAGGTCACTTCTAATGTAAACACCCACACCCATACAGAGGATAAACCCATCTCATAGGTAGCATCTGGAAAAGTCGTCATCCACCCTAACTAAGCAAAGTATCAGATCTCCTCCTCCCACATTTCATGATTTTTACAGAAATGAATGCTAAATCACTACATTGGAAATGCCTCTGTGGCTCGTCAGTTTCATAATCCTGTCTGACTTACTCCTTTATTCATAAACATGCCATCTAAATCATAAATAATCTGCAGGAGGAGAAATTCACTGCTTTCTTTACTCTTTTCTTTAAAACCGTCTTCTTATAGGCAGATTATTGAATTCTCACCTGTTGTAGGAATACACGAGTAGCAGAAGTTCTTTTGCTGTTCACATAGTTTTTCTACTCAGAAAACAGTTCAAATACACAAAGTTTAGACTTGAATATGATCATCCAGTATTATTTCTGATATTGTGAATTCGCAATTATAAGCCATTCACGTTTTCTTTTTAAACTATTGTTATCTCATGAGCTGATAAATTTCAGATAAATAAAGAGCGTTGCATGTAGTAAATCAAAAGTATTTTAGAGATTTAAAATGAGGATCGGGCTGAGATGAGAGGAAGGCTGAATTTAAAACAAATGAAAATGGTCAAAATTGTGTTGATGTTGAGTTCAGTTTCGTGTAGGAGAAATAGGTTGGAACAAAGATACTTATGACCAAATATGGTATATATAATAAGCTGTGCCAATGTTATGAAATTACACTCCCGGTCCCCTGAGTGGGCGTGGTCGCCTCTTCCGCCAATCCCCCACCTTGTTTTGGAAGTGTTGTGATCGTCCAGTAGATAAAGGAAAGCGAGTCTAACTGCAGTTTCACAGAGAAAATGTTAGCAGCAGTGAACCCAGATCGATGGTTCAGCACCATGAGAGAGGGATGTTGGCAGATCTCGGGCGACTGTGTGGTTGAGACAAAGACACATTTCAAACATAGTGAACTTTCTGCTCAAAATGGCAGTTTAGTATCAGCATGCTCAGAAGATATTCGACTTGTAAGAAATGGCTCTTTTTACTTTGGTGACTTTGTGGTGAAAGAATCAGTTTTATTCTGCGCTCGTGTTCACTTCTCCCATCACAGTGAATTGACTCAGGACCTGCCGCCAGTCCTGTTAAAGGGCAGTTGCGTAACCCGTGTGACATAGATACAGTTAATGACTCTCCAGTGGGGCGTCTCATTTCTGAACCGCCTCTGGCTGGACAAAGAATAGACCTTATTTTGAATTGCTAATAAAACTAACAAGGGATTCTTTTTTTTCATTCTCTATCAAAGTCATTTTTCTGTCCTTCATCCATCCATCAAAAGAAGCGTGTCCATCACACACCAGATTCTTGGTTCATCCAGGGTATTCTTTCTATATTGCTTGCTGGGAGAGGAGGCGGTTCATCTGTTTTACACGTTAACGCCAATATCGTTGATTGAATAAGCCACATTTCTCTTTCACATCTTGTGCTCATTCTTCAAGGAAACGTTTTCCTGAAGAAGAGGATCTTTTCACTGGATCTGTTTTGCCTATTAATGGCACTCCCGCAACACAGTGGGTTCGTGCTGCACTGGACGTCACAGCATGAAGTGAGCTCTCTGAGGTTTCAACCTCGTGAGCTAAATCAACATTTGTTGAACTGTTCTAAATAGTTGGTGAGCGCTTTTATCCATTTTATGACCAACACCTCATTAGGGTGACTCTGAGCCAACATCGGGGCCCTGAAGTCAGGTCACCCAGTTGAAAGTGTTTCTCAATACATCCAATGTATCCAGCAGCCCTCGTGTTAGTGATATTACCTTATGAGCCCAAAGGTAAGTCAGCCCCAGTGCAACACATGGTTCATATCGAAAGGTCAGCAGAGGCCATAAACAGGGACGACTTTACTGAAAATGATGCATAATGTAAGTTCACCTCTTTTAAAGGAAAAATGTCAGTGAGTTCAGTGTCTTAAGAAATATATACACACTTTATTGACACACAAAGAACATTTTTTTTTTGACATTTGTAGTATTTTTTTTTTGTACAAAAAAATATTTCCTGTATGGAACATATATCTCAACAACAAAAAAGGGATACACATTATTACTTTTCAGTTTTTGATATACTGTACAGTACAGGTGAAAATCCTGTCAATAAATATAGTCTTTGTCTTCAGGAAAACAACTACAGTGTCTCTGTAGACATTGTGATTTGAATGTGGCAGAGGTTAGAGGACGGGACATACTACATGCTACTCCTGCAACATATCTCCCCCCGTGCCTGGTCTGATATTACGTGGTATTCATTGGATACGAGTAAGATCTTAATTATAATTTATATGGATTCATGCTGGTCGTTATAATCCACTGTTGCTTGGAAATATCCAACCAAACCCGGTTGTGATTTGAAAATATGTCTCCTCGTTTAAACACTTGTTAAAACTTTCTGTCCCCGGACAATTTTGATAAATGAAGAAACTGTATTGGTGTCTAATAGCTATGATGCCAAACTACACCTGTCAGATCTATCATTATGGCATGAGGATGAGACTTTATGTCAGTCGACCAGCTGCATCAGTCATTTAAATATAAAGAGGGGCATTTCCCAGAAGGGAGAGATGTGACTCTGGTTCATGGTTTTTATGCATCCAGCGAATACAGCAGAGATCTTTTACTGTTGTTTCTTCGTCTTCGTCTTTTCCTCCCTTTCCTGTCTCTCCGCTCTTTCTTCTCTCTCTTCTGCCTCCTCTCCTTGCCCTCCTTCTTCCCCCTCTTTTCCTGGCTTAGTCATAAGCAGTTGTCGGGGAAGCACTTCCTCTCTTCCTCAAGCAGGGGGCAGGGCGCTCCTTGGTTGGCTGGGTGCAAGTGGATGTAGCGCGTGCGGTGCTGCACACCAGAGTCTCCGCACTTGCCTTTGCACAAGCCCCAGGGAGACCACACGGACACCTCGCAGTCCAGAGGGGTATCTGAAGGATGATGAATGTATATCACAGTTAGATTCATGTTGGGTTTATGATTTTTGCAGTTATTCTTTTCTAGATCTTGAGGGGAAGAGTTCTACTACCCCCTGGTTCAATAACCAGTGTTTGGTTTCATAAAGCACAATGGTTGATATTAATACATGCCTGATTTCTCTCTTAAAGGGAATATGATAATGAAAGGCCGTCCTATAAACAGTGGTATGTGTTGCATGCAGACCTTTATTAAACCCCCAGCACCTCGTTACTCATTATTGGCGCTGACTGTGCGGCAGGAATGACCTTGACTACATTTGACTTTATTGAGTGCCTGTGCTTGCCCTTTGTAAGTAAAGTAAACACATGTCTTTTTAATTTAAGTTATTCAGCTTATCGATCGAAGACGTGTGTGCAACATTTCACTATCTGCTTTCTTTATATTTTCATCGCGGTACCGTTGCCAAGCTACCGCCGTCAACTTGTGAGGTAGTGCACAGCTGATTTCTATCACAGATTTAGTTGTCAGTTAAGAGTAGAAAAGCAGAAGGATGACAGGAGGTGCGGAAGCTGCATGGATGGATGGTCGGATGGAGCTATGGATGTAAGTCAAATCAAGGCCGATTTTGGCATCTCCCTTCATCTTGTGTCTCCATTAAGGACAGATGGAGAGATGGGTTTAGCCAAAGTGATAAATTGCTGTAAAATTAAAGATGTCTTATATAAGTTGTCATCAGTGCTATATTTCTCTGATCAGGCAGGTGGTTGTGAATCTCTTACGAAAACAACCCTCTCGAACCCTGAAGGTATATAAAAGATGGTGGGATGAATGAAAGGGAGGGAAAGATAAACAGATGGAGGGGCTGGACGGAGCCTTGAGGGCAGGAAGGAAACCCCGACAGAGTCTTGGCCTCTTTCTGTTTGTTGATTGGTAGTCAGGGGAACAGACTCGTCGTCTGAGGCTGAATCAAACCTTTACAGTCACCCTGAACACTGAATCCAATTACTGCACTGTCAGCTTTCCTGCCAGGTTGACACGCAATTTTCCCCCATTTTTTTTTTTTCTACCACAAAATCTTTCCTCATCAAGTCATCTTTTTAGACATTCACGTGTTTCTATACCCCTCCCTGGAGAACATCAGTCACTCCGACAGGCTGTGTGCGCTGCATTGTTGGCTTTACATGTACACTAATCTTTATTTTTCCGAGCTTCTTATTCTTCCTTGCAGTTGGACCTTTTTCCTGGACAACAGGGAGTCAGACACTTCAACAGTCTGCAAAATGAAACACAAACTAAATCTAGCCTGACCTCATGAATAGAAGGCCTGTCAAAATGTATGTGTCTGCATCCCATTTGGGGTCACGACCCAAATGCTGTACATAATTTCTACAGGTTTCTAATTATGCTCTTACACTTTCTCAGTCTCTTGTCTTTAGACTTTTCCACTGGATACCAGATGTGCCCTTGTTTTTTTTCTCGTGCCCTAAACTCAGTCGGCTTCTCCGGTTTCTGGTTGGAAGTAATTAAGTTTGTGTGAGGTCTGTTAGGGTTCCAAATATTAGTCAGCGAGTTCTTAGTATTGTTTGAAGTGTTGGTCCTAACGACAAAGAGTATATACCGTACTTTTCGGACTATAAGCCGCGCCTTTTTCCCCATTTTTCGACCCTGAAGCTTATATAACGGTGCGGCTAATCTATGGATTTTTACAGCTAACGTAGCGCGCAAAAGTAAAAGTGGAACCGCGAGTGGTACGAGAGACAGAACGACAGCGAGACAGACAGACATTACGAGAGCGAAACAGTTACCGGCGGCTTATAGTCCAATGCGGTTTATGTACATATCGTTCAATTTAGCTTCTGCGGCTTATAGTCAGGTGCGTCTTATAGTCCGAAAAGTACGGTATGTGTTTTTTTATCTTTTGAATGTGTATAGGATCACTCAATGAAAAGATGCAGTGGAGGTGAGGCGTGTTCGAGTAGAGCAAGTTAATGGTTTACTTACTTATTCTTACCTATCCGTATGTCAGCATATTGTGAAGGTTATGAATAAGTTCTTGTATTTGAATTTATAGTATTTGTTTTATGGGTTTAACAGGTAGATGTGCTAAGCCCCCCCCCCCCATCTTAGGTGTAATTCTGTTCATGCATGTGCATTAATGAGAGGTTTGAGGGAGAAGTGTGACTTACTTATGAGCTTGTCTTCAATCTCGTTTCCCGTCGGCAGTTGGTTGGACTGGGTCGGTTCCACTGGCAGGCTCATGATCTGATTGGTCTTCTTTATCTTGGTCAGTGTCACCTTGGCGATGGGCGGGAGGTGCTTCAGGCGGGGGTAGTAGAACGAGTTGGCAGGGTGGCTTGGGAAGGATGAAGTGATCTGCAAGGGATGAATTGAAATGTGTTGGTGGAGATTATGAATCACCCTTTTATAGCACAATATCACTTACTTTAAATAAATATGAGTGCATTGAGTAGCCTACTGCGATGCATATTAATAATTTGAAGCTGCTAATAAGTCAAGTTTGTTATGTCGACTACAGTAACAAGATAGAAAGAGAGAAACAACATCATAAGTCAATAGCTTAAGTTGTGTTGTTGCTGTGGTTGGAAATGTGACGTCTGTTGCACTCAAAGGTACAAAATGTAAAACAAAGACAGCATATAAAATACTGCTTCTGTAGGCAGCACAACAGTGGTTTGAAATACCGGTACTGCATTTCCCTGCCAACACTGACCTTTGAGATTATTACTACATTATCACTTATAGCACCCCAGCATGTCCCACCTGTGTGATTTTGTCTTGCGGGATGGTCTCAAAGTTGGGCGAGGAGAAAGTGAAGCCGCTGTCAGTCCCTGCGTCGTAAGGGAAAAGCTCCAGTGACACATTGTCTTTCCACTGGTCACCGTTGCACAGGTCAACGCTGTCCACTCCCACAAACCAGTCGGGGCTGGGAACGAGCCGCGCGATAAACGACAGCTGCAAATGCAGAAGAGGAAGTAGAGCGTGGGGAAAGAGATGGAGAATAAAAAAAAAGAAGGAAATGTGGAGTCAGGGGTGAATTACAGTCTCAGTCAGCCTGATCCTGGCTGGGCATCAACCTCCATCTCCTCATGTGAATCTAAATCAACCAAAAGGTTTGAGTGATATTTCATTTTGAAACACTGCATGCAATACTCCTCATATAACAACCTGACAGAGACTGGCAGTACAGAGGAGAGTTTGTTTTGTGATGCTGAACATCTTCTGTCTCCAACTGGGCTTTTTCCATTTCTCTCACCTCCAAACCAAACTTCAATTTCCTGTCTTCCCCCCAAACTCTGTCTCTTGTCTTGTCCAAGTCTAGCACACTGTTTGGTCAGATGTGTCTCAAACTTTTATGACCCTCCCAGAGACTCATCAGTGAGACATTCAACTCCCACACAGTTTTATATAATCTAAAAAGAGATAAATTAGTCTCGCTGGATTTGTAAAGTTCTTACAGTTCAGCAGCTGGAAACTTGGAAGCAGCTTTTAATGTTTTAATGACAGAATTAACCATTTCGTTAAATCCACAAAACTCTTTATGGTCAGCAATTAGCAATCGTACGAGAACCTGTTGACTTCGATAATAAGGCACTTGGGCATTAAATATAAATTCCACTTACTTTATTTTTTCATTTATTTCTTTTACGACTCTTTTAATTACTATCGGGTACAGTAAAACTGTCCTCACAGCGGTGTTGCTGAGAAAAGGCAAACACAGCGGCATTGATAGACATAACAGAGTTCACTGGATTATCAACACAAGTTAGACCCGCTCAACTCAGACAAAACTCTTTAATAGTAAAGGATTTTTGGGGAATGTGCTTGAAATGTCCAACGAATACTCATCGGACAGTTGGGATGAACATTTTTACACGCCTTCATTTTCACATCTAATTCATCCCCTTAATATTCTGGTCAGATTAGACACCTTCAGCCCCTTTACTTACTAATGAGTAAGTGATATATCAGTTGGACATATCACTTACTCATTAGTTCTTATTTCTGACGATTCATGTAGCTGTGTACTTATTCATTTGTTGTTATTTTTTATAAATGCTCTTTACTGTGTTCACTGTCCACTTTGCTGCTGTAATGCTGTAAATTTCCCCGTTGTGGGACGACTAAAGGTTTATCTTTACTATGGATTTTAAAAGATCTGTCTATTGTTGAATACCTACCAAGATGGTTTTCAAAAAGAATACCTGTCTTAAGAATGCCTGTTTATCTTTGGGTTTAGAAAACCTCCTGACCCATGCAAAGGGAAGCATCACACCATGATGTTTGCGTATTGAACCTTTAAGGCTCCTGTTGTACTTGATGCCCTGACCCTGAATTAGGTAAACCAGGTGTTTGAGTGACTTACATAGGAGTGTCTGGCAAAGACCTCAAACTCAGTGTTCATCTGGCCAGTGCCTTTCGTAGTAGCAGGGGCGGAGAAGACACCGTAAACACTCTGGATGCGTTCTCCGGAACCCTCAACTTCCTTCATGAGCGTCCAAGCCTCGCCTTTCTCTGTGAACTCCCTCACTCCGTTGCTGGCGAACTCATTACGCTGCCACATGTGGTAGTCAGTGCTGTGGGTCACCGCTAAGAGCAAAGAGAGAGAAAGGATCAGGTTGTTTCTTATAACAGGTATTAGTCTGTGTACTGATCAATGAGGTGATCTTTTATTAATCATTCAAGCACTGAGGAAGGGTCAGTAAAGGTAGCGTTTAGCTTTCTGTCAGACAACTATCAAGTGATATACACTTACCAATCAGGTTTGACCATTGTGCAGGTGGACGATAGACTGGATACTGTTTTGGGAAAGCTGCATGGGTCCACTTGCCAGTAAATGTTAAGCTGTACTGGGCACTTTCTGAGGCAGAGCACATGGGGACTTCAGTAGTAACGGGCATTGGGTGAACACCTTGGCCCAGTGTCAGCATCATGACAGTCAAGTGGTAGAGCACCTCGATGGCGGAGGGGATGTTCCTCATGGTGTCCATGGTAGTGAGGATTGGATTTGTGGAAGGATAGAAGAGGCCTGACAAGAACGAGAAGGAAAACAGAAGGTTTGTATTGGACAGTAGTAATATGTTTATCACCATGTGCTTGATTCATCCAGACTTGCTAACATGTCAACTTTGCTGTAAAGATCATTACTTTTGAATCCAGAGTCACTTCTGTTGTTCATTCATGGAGAACAAATTGAGAACCATACCAACTGAGTTTATTTTGTGTGTAGTTGTTCTGAACTGAATTGGACCTGGTCAGGTATTCACACCTGTCCTATTCTTTTTTGATGACTCTTCCAGCCGGTTACCCTTTGTTCTCAAATGTGGGTCATGACAGGAGAACTGGTGAAACGTCATAGCATTTCGCTGCAGCATCAGTTTTGGGTTTAACAAGTGGGGCTAGTGAGTCAGCTGAAGATCTTTCTCTTTAAACCTTTGCCAAGCCACAGTTCAGACTTGTAAACTCTTAAACAATGTAGGTTTGGCAGAAGGAGATCTGACCTTATTTTGGATTTGTTGTTCTTGTTGTAGCAGCCTGCAGCCTTGAGCTGCCTCAAACATTTGATTTGCTAACATAATGTTGTCTCAGGTGACTCTTCTAACTTGTGTCCTGCATCATAATCATACTTACACACCTGTTTCATGCTCAAGAGAGGGAACAGCGCTACGGCACTCATCTTGTAACCTCCCTGAACTCCCTCACTAACTCTGGAAGTGGTTTGATCTTCTCTCAAGTCCACTCTGCACAGCAATATAGTTTTAATGCTCCCTTATGTCTACATGTGTATGAAGAAAATAGAGACTTGGTGCTATATGTTGCCCTGGGAGACATTTATCATTTTCTATAAAACACACTCATGCAGCATCCAGATAGAGAGCTTTGCATTCCTAATATATAGCAATTCGACCAATAAATAGATCCAATTCTATGTTATAGCAATACTATAGCTAAAGTTTGAGAGGATGGATATCAATGTAACTGCATAATATACACTCAGCATCCAAACTCCACAATTCCTCATCACATTTGCTCACCCTTTATGAACATGTTTAAGAAGTAGAGTCCCTTCTTTTTGTGCAGATTCATCAGGGCAATCTTTCAAGTGTAAGTGTGTCATTGTTTGTAGTTGCAGAAAGAACGTGTGATGTAGAAGCTACTCACCGATTTCACTCAGGGTTCCAGATGAATGGAGGGTTGCAGCAGACGAGTGGAGATCAGGGCTGGAGGTGAGGAAAAGGGGTGAGGAGAACAGTGGATGTGGCTGTCGGGAAGACTGACTGCGAAGCTCCAATGCGTTTTTCACCTATTTATGTGTTTCGGGAGGTTTTCTCCCACTTTCCTACTTCCCCCTTTTTCCTCCCCCTCGGCTCCACTCCCCTCTTCTACTCGTCAATGACTTCCCTGCCCCCTTCATGCCCTTTGACTTTGGCTCTCCTTCCTCATCTCTACTCCTCCTCCTCCTCCTCTCTCCTACTCTTTATAAGTAGCCTATTAACTGGCTAATGTGTTCAGCAGCTCTGGATGATCAGCCAGCGGTCCTGTGAAGCTCAGTGTGATACTGTAGGTTTCTATACCTGTGAATGATAATAATGAGGTAAATACTGTATTTCTAGATGTGTCTAAATGTCTCCAGGCCAGGTTTTGTATTTCAGCTGGTCTGCTAGATGAAAGCCAAGAGCTGTATTTTGAATCATGTAGGAAGTTAAATTGCCCAACTCACAGGCAATATATTTAACTCCTTCCATGCATCCATATTTTTGATTTCAAACTCTCTTGTCACAACCTCAGATAAGTTCACTCCAAGATGATTGCAAAATATATTTGACCTTTTGTCTTGTAAAGACGATGCACATTGGCCTCACATGGTTTTTTCCGTCGCCAGCTTGTAGCAGTTGATGGTCTCTGGTGGTGGTGCATTGAAGGCCCTACCATTATTTCTCACACAGTGTAGACCCCCACTAAAGTCATTGTAAAAAATGCTATGCTAAGTGGATCTGCTCCATTTGTAATTGGTTCCTCCCAGGCCTACAAACTCTACAGCCCTCTAACAAGGCTAATGAAAATCAGCCTGGTAGTTTTTTTTGGTAGTCGTTCTTGTAAACAAACCAGCATGTGCAGGTGAAATCATTACCTCCACCAAGGAGGGCACTCAAAGAGCGTAACCCACTCCTCTGTTTTATGCATATAGCCAACTGTAACCGTTATTCAAAAACTATGAGGAACTTTTTTCATTAAGATACATGTAATATTAAGTGAGAATAAAAAAACCTGGTTGTGCCCCTTGATCTGGAGCGTCCACAACCTTTCATGGATTTTTCCCAGGGCAGATCCACCACTACAACAAATTAATTGAAAATTTGCTGGTAGTTTTTGCATAATCGTGCTGATGGACAGACAAACACTTGGCACAGAAAACATCCTCGGTGGAGGTAATCACCCAAATAATTCCATAAATATCTCATAACCAACAGATTGTCTTTGGATGTGTACTTTATGTCTACAAATAGGAAGTACTGTAAGTTAACTCACGAAAACAAATGCTGCCGCAGGCATATAGTGTGTCACATATGTGGTCGAGAAGTCTGGACTTAATGTGGACGGAGGATATAGTTTCTGCTTTAGAGTGTTTTACAGTGTGTGATGTTTGAGTATCACACCTACGGGAAGTCATGATAACAGCTGCTGTTTTCTCCCAGATCCTGTGTTGTGTGTCTTTTAGTTTCTTGGCCAGGTTATGGAGGGTGTGTGTGTGTGTGTGTAGGTTGGGGAATAAGGTGCTTGGCTTGCTGAACCCGGAGGTGGCCGACAACACTATATACTCACGTGCAATCACACAAATACGCCATTCATACGTCACGTGTAATAAATTCCATGCGGTCACGTTTCATGCAAACATAAAATAACACAACTACACACACACTCTGATACAGACAAGATGCCCTCACTAAACCTCTCTCGATTTCCAGAATGTATTGTTTGGACTGTTTGATCAGTCTGTTTTCACTCAGAATGAAATTTGACATTTAGCGAGGCAGAATTTACTCATCACCAGCCTAGCAACGCTGCGTACACTAAACATCACTGTAGTGTGTTCGTCGAATTAAATGAAAAAAAGAAAGAAGCATGAGTTGACCTGTAAAAACCTCTCGGGAGAAGATAGGCTAAGAGAATGTAGGTCAGGAAACCCCACAAGCGACTTCGGCCAAATGACTAAGGTCTGCCGCGTCTGGCGGAGTTGAGGATGTGGACACGCTTGTGGTTACGAGGTGGTTAGACTGTATAAGTTTCTAACAACGATATGTGAGAAAACTATATCTCTAAAGGAAGAGATCAATTTACGCAAACATTACACATTCCTGCATCTGGCTGTTGGCTTCCAACTGTCTTTCAACCAAGGTCTGAGATGCAGTATGGGTGGTAGTTTTGTTCAGCTGCAACCTGAAACTTTTTATTTTTGGATCATTAAAGAGGAATTGCAGAAGGATTTCCAGCACAAACTGTGAGATTGGCAAATAAAAAAGGTATATTATCATCGTTAACTAAGCCTGTTTTGCTGCTGTCTTCAGAGACCTTACAAAATAAATCATGTGTGTTTGTCTAACCGAGAAAATAGAGAACAGATATTCGATTTCAACTAATAGAGAACAGAGAGGAGCAGCAAAGCCTCGCATGTGATGAGCCTGATTGTGATGGATGTTGCTTTTTCTCAAGATACATCTGAACTGAAATAATTATCAATTAAAACAGTTTATTGATTATCAAACTTGTTAATGATTCCTTTTCTGTTAACCAGTGACATGTGTCGTTGTAAAGACCTGGGAATTGTTTGTGTGAAAGCCAAGATTGACTAATCCAACAGATTTGTGTACGGCATCAGTTTCACTATCATCAGCATCAGTAAATCAATTACAATCAACATCTGAGAAACCTCCAACAACATGTGTGCACTTCAGATGACTTGCGGTTGTTGGTTCTCTCAGCAAATCTCAGTACTTTTCCAAGATGCTTCAAACTTGAAACAGCCGTAACAACACCCTTGGCTGCCCCCACAAACCTTTCCATCTCTTCATATCAATAAATGTTGTGAAGCGGTTTGGCTTCTTTCATCTGGAGGCAAAACATTTGATTTCTAAGAAATGTTATCCACAACCTGTTAACAGCCTGGGGTGGCTTTTTGCAGCAAAATAACATCATTGAACTTTCTAACAGAAAGCAGGAAGTCGGGCTTAAACACTGATTTCAGAGACTGAGGTTCCTTTGGAGGTAAATGTCAAGATGCTGAAGGCCACGGAGGGGCCACCATATGTCAGTCCATTGAACTGGACCGCCTGTAAACAAGATTACAAGGTTTGTTGTCAAATTAATGGCCTGTTACTATGGTGACAGGATATGATGTCATTGTTTTGGTTCTCTGGCCTCATTAAAGAGAGGTTTATGGTTGACCACAGTGAATCTGGAAATATACATGAACACATGGATACAAGCAGACAGTTATTTTTATACTATGAGACAGAAACATGCACGTATCTGCACATGTATGATGATTCATAGTAAATAAAACATATGAGACACATGTCATTAAAGGAGTAATTTGTAAACGATCTGCACACGCTAGTGCTTCACATTTAACACTCCAAACCAATAGGGGGCAACATATCACCAGAAAGTTCTAAGAAACAAGGGAATGCTATCTTCCTTAGCAGGAATCAGAAACTCTCCATTTACCAGTTGTTTTACGTTCCAACACTCACCTATTGTCACAACCTTTGTTTGACAGAACAGAACTTAGTGACTGACAGAATGAGGTGATTGTGGCTTGTAGGAGTTTCCTTGGCAGGGTGGCTCTTCTGGATCCCTGAATAATAAGTAACAATACTGAATGTAGTGGGCACATGTTTCGCCAAAGAGCCCCAGAGAGAGATAGTTCACTGGATGTCTTAAGGTGCAGCCCTCTGATACAGCTGCAGCTCCTGCCGTTTAGGGACCCTATCATCGGGTGAGGAGCTCCTGAGAAAGATGAGAGTAGAGCTGTTGTTCCTTCGCGCTACAGAGACTCACTGTCGTGTCTTAAGATAAAAACAGATATTAGGAGACACCAATTCAAACTGTCCCTTTCATTTTCAAAACGTTGCTATGTCCTTATCTCTTTTACCTTCTGTCATATACAAACACATGCACACAAACATTTTTTCGCTACACCTGGTCTTAACATTCAACATTCCTCACAATCTCTTCAAACCTTCATCCACGCATCCCGCGGGCCTTATTAGAGCAGTAATCCCCTCTGATTTCCGATAATAATTTCCTCCACCGTGTGGGAGCAACCTGTTTGCATTCATTTGCACATTTCTGGATACGTTGTGCTGGCATTTGTACGTGTTTGTGTGTGTGTGTTTGTGTCCCTTTTAATGGAAGCTGCAGGTCACAGCAGGAACAGGAGAAAGCAGGCCAGTGGTGATATATTAAATCCATGCAGCACATGGATACAGATGAGCTTTCTTGTTGATTTTACTCAATATTTGTTACATCCATTGTCAGAGTACTGCTGTTCTGAGCCATAAAAGTCTTAATATGGGTCTCTTGTACTGTTGGCTACACAAACATTGAATCAAACGATCTGACTCAGCCTGATACATTACCTAAGTCCTACTGTTTGAGTCCGAAGAAACTGCTGGCATTGTAAATGACCTTGTTTAATGTTTGTACCATCAATCACCGAAACCCGCTGCAGTCAGACAGGCCAATATTAGATGTCGAGACCAAGCATTTAATAGGTGAGTATTATGGATGAACAGCTCTGGTCAGGGTATTGGATGACCACAAAGTATTAAAACACAGCGCAAATAAAATCCCCATTAGGAAATCACAACTGCTGAGTCTACGGTTCCTGCTCCCCCTCGCTCGTTCTTGTCTGACGTAGTGATTGACTAAGCAGTTGGCACCTGCGTTGTGGAGATTTTGTAGAAAGACTTTTTAAAAGCTGCACAAAGCAGATTTGCAAATCAGCAACTTCAAATAACAGTGACGGGTCATCTAGAGGGTAAAAGACCCTACGGTGGTGAGTAGCCATCACTGTAAAGACAGTAAGTGTCAGTGTTTGCCATTGGGTTGGTACCCTGGAACAGTTTTTCCAATGGGACCCTTTACAAACTGAGCTCCTTGTCACAGGTTAAGAGGCAACATTTACTTAAAGTCTGGCCTCTCGAATGACATCATCCTGTATAGGCGGTCATTTTTTGAAGACTGGTTTCCTGTTGCTGTGACTGGAATACTTATAGTAATGGGAGATTTGCCTGCATGTCAAGCGCCTCTGTTGGGCTTTCCACCTTCTTTATAAAAATCGAATACTATCTATTCATGCTCTCAACTTCGGAAGTTCTGATTTTATAACCGCAAAATCCACAAACAATCATACAGGACCCGAAATATCGGTTCTTGTGACATCCCCAGATTTACATCTAAAATGATAACCTGAAGAGAAGGTTAGTAGCAGCAAGATGTCTTTCTAATGATTTGTATGAGTTGTTTTGAAAGACTGAAGATGTCCTGACAGCTTATACGGCCTCCGAGGGGAGCCCCCTTGGGAACGGTTAGTTCTTGTGTACGGCTGCTGACGGACAGACTCTATGTTAAAAAGATCTGCCCCATAAATGTAATGGGTTCTTCTTGGCCCTGTTACACGCCTCCACCTATTGAGTAACTGTTACTTCAGTTTTACGTCTTCATATTCTTCTGTTTTGATTCATCGTTCTCTGGCTGCATTTGAATAACCCCCTACCGGTTCAATCCATCGAGGACAGCTCGTCCTACCTCCTTCACAGACTCTTAATCCCTTTTGCCCCTTCTTGTCTTGTCTGTCTTTCTCTCTAACCCACCGAAGTGAGATCCTCGTATGTTTTTCCCATCATGCTTTCCTCCCACCCTGCACTGAGACAGTGAACCCCCGACCGGAGGTATAAAGGACATGATTTACAGGATCCCTTTGCGACTAAAAGGTTAGAACGAAAAAAAAAAAACACAACAAAATGAGAGATCAGTATTCCAGCACAGTAGTCTTGTGCTTCAATGCGGGTTTCTACCCTTCAAAGTCACGCCTTAAAATATGGTGCTCTGACCATGACACGGTGTGGTCCAATTTTGTTGTGTTCCAAAAGTGTCAAAAACGATTACCTCTATTTTGTTGACATCAGCGGGATCCAAATGAGGAGGCAAGTGGGAGCAACAGTTTAGTTTAAGTGTCAAAAGCTAATGTGTTAACACGTTGTAATTCTCCATTTAAAGAGAAAACAGGGGATGTATAATTCCAGCAATTTCCAGTTGTTCGTGCATCCCGCTGCAAATTGCTGCCCTGAGAGGTGATTGGAATTATGATTAAACTACCGAGAGTCACGGTCGTGTGGAAATCCTATTCAGCCTTTGCTAAACGAACAGGTGACTCTTGGCTGCCTTAAACTGGGGGCCCGCGGGCCACATTTGGCCCGTGCTCCCTTTGTTTTGGTCTACAGTCCAGAGTGGACTTCATTTCTTAAAGGAGGAAGAACATCTGTTAGTGAGGGTGAATATCTAATGATATAATAACACTAGTGCATCGGACGCTTAGCAGATACTTTCCTTTGACTCAGACACCTAGATGACCTCGAGACGTAGACGCAAGTGAATGCTGTACAAGTATTCTCTTTAGGCTTGTAACTTGTATCGACCTAATTTTTTCCACACAAAACCAACCGGGAATCAAAAAAGAATTGGAAATATTGCTGTCTCAATAAAAATTTTTAGGACTCTTGTGAATATTTTTTCAACGGAAAGGGTTGGAGACGTCTGGATGTTTCTACGGAGCAGCCTGCTGCATTCTTCCCCAAATTTACACTGAGGTAGTTGTCCAGTGTAACACAATCTGCTGCCACCGACCATGGTCAGCCGAGTACAGTCAAATTGATCATTCGAAAAACCTCTAACTGGGATATTACCACTAATGTGTCTTTAGGTTACACAGAGTCTTATAAAACCCAGTAGCCCTGGACACTTGAGCTTGAGGCTTGTGGTTTGACATGCACCAATTCACAGGGAGTTCTGGAGTTTAGTAGAACAAAAGTTTCCAATTCCTAAGCAGCCAAGTATGAAGACCGTATTTATACTGGAAACCTCCCAGGTGTAATATAGAGTGAGTAAGTAAGTCAGTAAGTCATTTCCAATATTTTATTCTGCACTTACTAATTGTGAACTTGTTTAACTGGAGTGAGAATTGAACTGCTGAATGCTGAATATTGTCCGGGTATTAGCCCATACAGCTGTACTTTGTTTGCCACATCATATACATGAAACAACATCAGATCCACATTAGTGGCCTATGAAAGCAACTTATCTTTCCAGCAGCTGATTCACACTCAGTTGGGATCGTAAATACGAAATATTTAACTGTTTTTCCTCCTGAATCACGAGTGCTTCTCTGTTAAAAGTCGCCTTGTCTTTTTGGATCAAACCTGATGTACAAATTCAATTTGGAAGTAAACCTTTCCCTTACACATTAAATACAAAACATTGGACAGCATTCTTGTATTGTTAGCATTTCAAGCTGTCTCACCGGAGTATAGACATTGAGCTCACACTCCTCTGAAGCACTTGCATTGTATGCAGAGTGTGTAGTTGAGGCACATAAATATTCATTGAGAGATCAAGCGTACAGCCTGTTGATGCGATGGCCTTTCTACAGTAGGTTACCCAACAGGCTGCAACATTATCATGAACAGAACGTCCTGATCAATATTACATAATACAATTCAGTATATCTGATATCTGACGTTCTACTTATAGAAAATCGCTTTTCCTTCGATTAAGTAACCGTGTTACATAATACATCACTCATTTATGTAACGGAATCTTTGACGTTCTGTTGACGAGAGCTCGCTGCTCCACAGGGGGACACACACTCATGGCGGATCGCTCAATCGTCCCACTTATCCGATTAATGCACGGGAAGTTGTTACGCTGTCATGTTCTCATATACCTGTATTGTAAAGTCATCAGGGGTTACAAGGAAGGGCTTTTGCAGGTATCAACACACATGTGATGAGGGAACATTTTCAATAGGATTTAAGGTTTTTTAGGAGTACAGATAGAGATTGTCGTTCCTCAGCAGATCATCCACTCCATTGCCATGTTGCAACAGTCTGTTGTCTAAAATGATAAATTGAATTAATATTTAATGTACTCTTAGAACTTTGAGTTTGTGGTCTTCTTAAGCTCTTTCCTACCCGCTACCTTTACATACTCTAGACTATCTATAACCTTAAATACATATTAACAGTTCGAAGCATCTGGAATCTGCTCTTTCCCTCCTGTACCTGTGAAAGATTACAGCAAGATAAGAGTTGTTATTTTTTAATTAGACTACTGTAACATTCTAATTGGTTCCTTCCTTCCCCTGGTTTCCCCGTGACGTCTTGACGGCGTATTGATTCCAACCTCTGTTTTCATAGGTGTGAGCAGTAACCGCACAATATGCTGCATGAATTACCTCGTCAGCCGGCCTCTCTCAGGTTTCCCCCTTCTAATGGAATAATGATGACAAATGTTGGGACTGCAAAAACCAGAAATCTGTGACAGCTGAGATTGAGAGGAAGTAAATACTCAACGCCTCTGTTTCTTTATCTGTCTGTTTCCCTTTTGTGTGTCTTAGCGATGCTGGGAGGTTAATGGAGACAGGAAGAGAAGATACTGCCGGTGTGAACACATGTAGGTTTATGTTCACTGTGGTACAAACTGAGCTGTGTGATGTTTCAATTGAATGTGTCTGAGTTTCCCTTGTTGCGTGCATTCGTGCGTGCGTGCGTGCGTGCGTGCGTGCGTGCGTGCGTGCGTGCGTGCGTGCGTGCGTGCGTGCGTGCGTGCGTGCGTGCGTGCGTGCGTGCGTGCGTGCGTGCAATAATTAAGTAATTATAAACACCAATTTCATTCTGTTCACCCTGGAGCTTTCATTATCTGTATGAGTGGTGGGGGGGATCACTCTTCTCTGCTTGTGAAATACCTAATTATCTACATGAGTAAATATTGCAAACAACCTTGCCAAGGTCAATATTGCTCTTCAGTCTGTTCAGTTCATCTAAGCTGTTTTTGTTTACATGGTAACCTCACATACGTTCATGCACAAGGAAACTCAAACATACAGTATCTTTATATTAAGTGGGGTGTGTGTTCTTTGTCTTGCAACACCACAGCATACAGATGCCCAACCGTCAAGTAAAAAAGGGCCTTTTGTCCATTTTAAATTGTACTTACCCTTCATGCGTTATGTTACTGGGTTTGTTAGCCGTTGTAGCACAGTTGCAGGATAAATTCACAATCCTGGATGTTTACAATTACTGGCATGGCACCATATTCTAGCTGTAAGTTTCTCTTCCTGTATAAATCCCTGTGCGTATAATATATCAGATCATTTACAATCTGAAGTCATATGAAGACGTCGTCCCTTAAACACCTTCCTGGATCACAGTTTCGGAAAACAGGCTGCTACTCATCTATGACGGAACGAAGCGCTGCCATGTGATCTGAATTTATTCTCCACACATTGTTAGAGGAAAACGTTTCTAGCACACTGCTGGGCCGCTTCCACAGACGCCTAAATTATTCTTGGAAATACGTCGATCCGATCACGTAAGGTTGAACAAGGCTGGTGTGGTTTTCACTTGGAAAGACAAAAGTCTATAAAATGGCTTTTTTTTCTGGCCATGTGTTAAGTTGCAAGTGTGTAAAATGAGCATCCAAGATGTCTTTAAGCTTCATGTAGAGTCTGTACACCCGTCAGTCACTGGCAGAGGGGTTTGTTACCATGAGCGCATTCACAATGGGTCCAACTCCATTTAACTAATTTGTCTCAGTTACGCTTTCACGTTTGAAATGACGTCTCTGTGTGAACTACGAGCAAATCTGCTTTGTTTTATAGAGAAAACTTCCTTCTGTATTTGCAGACATGAGAGGGCAACAACCAGCTCTGTGTCGCCTCTCAGTTATCCAGGTCATAGCTAGTTAAAGAGGGTTGAATCAAGGGCAGAATGAAGGGCAGATGGACTCTATTGTAGATACTTCAAGATGCTTTGGAAGCTCTGGGAACTGAAGAAGCACCTTGGATGAGACGCAGAATGTCTTTCATAACAGGAAACAAAAAGTCTTCCATTGCATTACTGCTCTAAAATGTAGAGCAGTAATGCAATGTAGAACCACGCAGGGAAGGTTCACCGGCATCCACAGTTAGACTTGGTATGATTCTGATCTTTCAAATTATACTCGTGGCATTCGTTCATGGCGTCAGTCTTGGTTTGTAATAGAATGGAACTTGGTGCAGTGTAAGTGTTGGTGTCGGCCAGATCTCGGTGGTCCTGGGTCATTTCTGTCTGGCAGGGCTGATAAGTGAAGTGCTTGTAAGCACGTGATCTGCATAGTTTTATTCTTAATATTAGAACTATACGGAGCCAAAAAAGAAGTTTGTGCAAAATGTCTTGGCTCCGATTTATACTGGATTGGCTTTCGATCAGAAGTCCTTTTTGTGGATTAAAACTTCTTTATGACTTGTCAGAGATGGAACTTGCGGAACATAAATTAACCAAATATTATTGAAAGAATTATTTACTTCACCACTTTCTGTGTGCATATGTAGTCCTTCGTCCACCTGCGTGTGTGTGTGTGTGTGTGTGTGTGTTATTCATCGTGTGTGTGTGTTTATGTGGACTACATGGCATCTGTCAGCTATCAGCTATCAGCTCCTCCCACCTCAGACGCATGTGTGGAGGGAAAAAAAACAGAAAACCCCAGAAACCTGGCTGCAGAAAACTGGGTCACCACCTTCGAGTTTGTTTTGGAAACCCACTAACACACACACACACACTAACACACACACAGAACACGTTGAGAGAAAAACGTGAAAACGTGACCAGACTGAAAAAATGTAAACAGAAGTGTTTCACTGCACAACTAAAAACTGAAAACTCTTTATATTAAGAACAAAGCCTTTTATCCTTTTTGTCTTCAACCTTCTCATCCAACTCTCTTCTTCCTCTTCGTATCTTCAGCTGTCTTTCTCATTCGATGCCTTGAACTTTGTGCATTTTGTTCTTAAAACTATTGCGATATTTTTATGGCTTAGAGCAGAGACGACTATATAATATATAATTTATAGTTCTATCAATGATGTGATGTACTTTAACAGACCCGGTTCAGGAAGTTACTGACTTCTTTTTGCCTTGTTAATATTGAATGAAACATTCAGAGGAGTTGAATCAACCCAACCCGGCTTGATTGGCATTAAAACATGCAGACAGATGAAGTCAAAAGTTTAAAAACGGACAAGCAGCTTTGGGTTGTGTCTGCAAATCATTACATACGTAACAATAACTGAAAAAAATAGTTTTAGTTGAACAATATTTCTAGCTAACTCCCATCCATTGCAGACAATTAACAATCCATTGCAAAAGATGTAGTCTGGCTGTGACATCACGGCACATCCTGTGTGACACAGCAGTGGCACATAATAAATGTGAAAAAAGGATGAAGTGACATACAGTAAGCCAGATGGACGTGGGCAGTTTCTGGTTGCCACCAACAAACTGTTGGTGACCTGCCAAAGCGGCCGATGGAGTTGGCCCGTTTCAAGCGGCAGCCTGCATTTACAAGCACATGTGTGGTGTTTATTACCCAGCAGACATTTCTTTTGGAGAGCTTGGCCTACCCTATGAAATGTGGACTCATATACCGCCGCAACCAGCCATTCAAGCAGAAACCCAGCATTTGATGGGGCGCTCATCAGCAGGGTGCCTCAACCTCTCCGTGTTTCGGGCCGCCGCTGTGTTGTACCACAACTTTGTGGATAGTAAATCCTCTGTTGACTCTATTTGGATTATGACTAGTTGATGAGAGAGGAGATCAGGATAGACTGTAGAGAAAATAGAACCTCAGAGGTGAGAGGAGATGTAAGAGGAAAGGTGAGATGAGCAGAGGAGGATGAAAGAGAGGGGCAAGGAAGGAAGTGGGAAAAGCCACTCATTTCCTCTGTGTCCATCACCGCCTCGTTGGACCCACCTATTGCACACACACTTAATGCACACACACCTAATGCACACACACCTAATGCACACACACCTAATGCACACACACCTAATACACACACACCTAATGCACACACACTTACTGCACACACACCTCATGAGCACACACTCAGGTCTTTCTCATATTCAAACTTTTAGCCGACTGGACAACAGACAGGCGAACTGAATAAGTGAAATAAGTATGTGGTTGAAAAACGAGAGCTGCTTTCACATCGTGAGACTTTCAAATTTGTAGCAGCTGTATTCGGTGGATTGTGCTTTCTCAACAAAATTAAAGTTTGGCCGGCAAGCCATAAAATTTTTGGGTGACCTAATAACCAGGCGGTTAGGGCTACACATTTGATGGATGACATTCCCCCTGCTCTTCCAGAACCTTTCACGTGCTCTCCACTGCTTCTAGTGAGGATAGAAAATGCCTAAAAAAAGGATTGTGGCGACTTGGCTCAATATCTAGTAATCAGCAGGTTACTGGTTTGATCCCCCCAGCGACAAAGTCTTTGTCGACGTGTCTTTCAGCATGACACTGGTCTTAATCTGTTTCACCATGGCAGCATCTGACCCCAATCTTGTCCTTCACCTCTGGACTCTAGTTATATACAAACAGTTGATTGTAGCTATCACCCATAATTTACCACAATTGTACATCTAAACCAGAGAACTTCTGATTCATCAAAATGTAATTCAGTGAATCTCTGCATATGTGTGGTCCATTATTCATCAAGCTACCTGCTGAACACGAACACACCAGAACAATAAAACATCGCCTAGAACGGTTTGCAGCCACAAAACCTAGTTTTCTTGTTTTAATTAGAATCGGAAAAAAAAAATCACCATCAGCCACTTTTTCCAGCGGCCTTTAACTCTGCAGATCTGAGCTGTTGGAAGAAGGCTTTTCTTGTTCTCTTGTCCATTTGCATGTGGTGTTGTATTTAAACTCGCTGGGATTTAGTTCCCCTCATGCCTCGGGCTGTCTTGTCCGACAGCCAACGCTTTATAACAAGGGGGAAAAGCGTCACTCTCCCACTTGAACCCTATTAAACAGGATTATGTTATAACATGGATTATTGTTAAGGGCTTTGCCCGAGGGCAGCTCAGTGGTATTTCCTGAAGGAGGGGAGAGTTTTAGCCAATCACATTTCCTTGCCCAAAATGTTCCTTTAATCTAACACTCCCGAGCGTCTCCAAGCTTCAGTTCTACCAGTCAATATCCACAAAGGAAGATACGATCTGAGCACATTGAGATGTTTTAATCCGTTGAATTTAAATGGATCATCAGCGCCAACGCTTTTGTCTCGGGAGTTGAAGCAGACATTTATTTCCTCCCCATCAGCTCGAGTGGCCTCATGAAAATCTTCCCTCCTCCTTTCACGGTGCCCTTTGGAGGTCTCCATGCTTACTGAATAAAATCAGACCTTTTCCTTTATTTTTTACTGCATCTGGTTCCCATCCTGCTTCCTGAGGTTTGGAGTTTCCAGCTGCTGGGTAGCCGGTTCCAGTGGCTGTAAGCCTGAATGTCTTTCCAAAGCCATTCCACAATAGACAAAGACGGCTCCTGCTTCGTAAAATTATATATTTGTAGTTTTTACCTTTGAGTGGATTCGTTAGTATTAATACTGCATCTTATTTCTGCGTAGCCGTAAAGTCTAATCTATCTGTTTGGGTGTTTTTGATTGATGCATTGGCTCTTTAAACTCATTTCACATTTTCTGTTCTAAGTAGATTCACACCAGATCCAATTGATTACTTCTGTGAATATCCGATACTGAGAAAACTTGAGCGCCTGGGAAGAAAAGCTGAGTTCTCGGTTGCTTGGTCCAAAAACGTCATTGTTTCTGATTCCCTTTGATTCTAAATGATGGTTTTGAACCATGCCAATGTCAACACAGGGCTGTATTAGTTTGATGGTTTAGCTAAATTGTGCATAACCCAGCGAACAAACATAAATCCCAAACAGAAGCCACGTGAAAGAGGTTTGACGAACTCCAATTTCATTCCATGCCGCATTAAGATTTGTGTAACTTAGTCTTGTTTGTGCCGGACTGATACAGATTTTGCTCCTGCAATTAATGATTTACTTGCGTAAACGATGCAGGACTGTCTACAGTTGGTCCAGACTCAGTGGTACCTCAGTCCACTGGCTCCCGACGTGTTGCAGATTTCAGATTACTTTTTCAATCTTTACATGGTCTGGCTCCACTTTAATTTTAAGAAACTCTTAACCAATTATTCTGCACTGAGACCCCTCAGGTCTAAGAAATAAATGTCGTTAAATGTTCCATGGTTCATGTTTAAAACAAAAGCTTTTACTGTTTAAGCCCCAAACTTGTGAAATGCTCGGCATCAGATCTGCCCCAGTTAGTAGCCACTCACAGAGCTCCTGCAGTACCTCCATACAAAAGACCATTTTACTTGTTCACTTTAAGCTCATGAAGATGATGTTGAGATGTTTCAGCATGTTTCAGCATCTTTGATTCTCTCCATGACTCCGTCTTGCTGCAAGTTTCCAGAAGAGTAGAAGCACAATTAGATCCTTCAATAAGTATCTGACATATGACAGGATCAGTGAAAGGAATCGATAAGCTTGGAGGCATTCGACTCCAACGGATCAGACAATCAGGAACCGGCCCTCGACTCCCATCCCTACTCTTAGTGTTTGACAATAACCTGAAATCCCTGCTTTTCATCACATTATCATTATTATAGTACATCTAAATGAACACACAGAGATACCTGTGTGAATTAAAGCCTTAAAAATGAAGACAATGTTGGAGCCATTGTCACGTCAGATGTTGCACCTGGCTTGTAATTACTGTCCTCGCTGGTTGAGTTGCAGCTGTACTGGTGACATCTAGTGGAATAAGGTGGTAACTTCATATTCAATGTTCATACTTCAGGCAAAAATAAATAAAGATGCTCACATGAATGTGGGAACTCTAACATTTCTGCTTAATATAATGATAATATTAATGATAATAAGACACAATCATCACCTTTCCACAGTTTATTTCCTTTTAAAATAATTCATACAAATGCATACAGTCACAAACATCTTTGTCAGGTTGTCAGTTTTGACCAAAAATAATATTTACTGTAGAATATAGAATATATATATATACTGTATATTGCTACGCCTACTACTTCACCATAAAGGAGACATGGGTAGGCAACAGTGGACTGTGTGGTACCACCAGGGATGGAATTTCAAGGAGCATCTCTATTCTGAACGGCCTCGTCTGTTGTTTTTGCTCGCGGCTTCCATCGGTTCGAAAGTGGAACGCCGACAGTTTATGCGACATTGCTTTGGAGATCAGCGACGGGTTTCTCCTCCACATTGTGACAGGCAACTGGTGAGGAAAGTTAAGGAGTAAAGTTCCTTTCAGGATTATGGAGCTGGAGTCTGACAGTGATGCTTTGATGTCACCACATCTCAACTTCACACCCCGTTCAGTTGTGAGAACTTGGCACAAACTCAGGTTGTAGAATACTCTTGTGAAATTTCAATCCCTGATTGCTACACTTACTACCTCACCATGAAGACTAGGTAGGCAACAGTGAACTGTTTTTTTTTACTACTCAGCTGCTGGCAGAAGGGGTGGGGGGGTCCAGAAAGCACCATCACTTAGCTGACATCCATCGAACAACACACAGAACTGGAACCAGTAATTAGTATAAGTGAGGGAAGAGTTTCAGATCGTTCAACAGCATGTGTGTGCATCTGCATCTGTGTGTTTTAAATTCTGGCCAGTAGAACCTGAGAGTTCTGGCTCAATTTGCTATCTTTAGATTTGAAGTCCAGTTCCACACCTTTTAGTTTTTTACATTAGTGCTTCTAGATGCCAGCCTATGCAACGATGCCTTGTGGAGAATGCTCGCCGCCGCCCCTCCTCCCCAGCGCTGCTTTTGTAGACACAGATACAACCAAGTCACATTGACACAGGCAGGCAGAACACCATATGTACACATAGACACAGAGGCCACAGCGGGTGGCGAAACGGTATACTCAGGAAGGACCCATCATGAAACGTAACAAGGGCTACTCGACTGGACAAATCAGAACATCTGAAAGTTAAATATCGTTGCTTCAGTGTGCATATAGGATGTCCTTCGCAGTATAAAAACCATAGTTTCTTCATCTTTTTTGGAAAGATCTGGAAAGCAGAACTGGACTTTAGGCTAATTCGGCAAAATCTTTAAAATAGGACACTTTGTCATCAGTGCTGTGCGTCATTTGTAAACCTTGGTGTGCTGAATTCGACATGCTAATGCTCCACGACGTTCTATTTCACCACGTAATAATGGAAGCACTGGATCATGAAGACATGAAGAAGATGAAGATAAATTCAACTTTATGAGATGGCTTCTTAAACTTGAAGCTGCTACAGTACAAACTCTCAGTGCATCCCCTTGTGGACAACCTACTTTTTAATCCCATAAGCTTTATTTTGTAATAACAAAACTCGTCCTAGCCAAGCATACCATTTTGCCACCTCCCTAAAAGCCTTTCCTCCCACAACCTCCTCAATTAGGGGTCAAACAATTACACAAGTCCCAAGAACCAATTGACACGCCCCTTCAGACATGACACACGGAAGCAAACGTTAGGTCGACTTTAGCTCTTGTTCAAGTTATTTTTCTAATGAAGTGGGGACAGGAAAGGCAAGCAGGTAGAAAAACAAAAGCACTAAGTGGCATAAAAGGAATTTTTTAAAGTTAAAAATAACAACAAAAAAAACAAATATACCAACTGCGGAAACTTAATCTCCTGAGATGGTGTGCAAAAAGCTGCCTCTTTTAAGGGGGGATGGTTAATTTAGAAAAAACACAGAACAAAAAGATGATGTCGTATTCTCAAACCGGTTCGGCTACAATGAGTGAGACCTCCTGACCCTTGTTCTTGTTAAGACTGGAACACAGATATCAGCATCTTCTTGCTGTAACTCTAAAAACTGTACACAGACAGGTTACATTCATGTTATAACCTACTACTCTTGCTTGTACGTCAAACTAAGGGAAGGACACAGAAAAAGAGAGAAAGACATGAAACCCGCCCCTCTACTTTTCAACACACTAAAGTCTAAGACAGCAGATTTTGATTTAGTATCTTTTCTTCTCAAATCAACAGATAGTTGTTTGTTTTTTTGTTTTTTTTACCTCTGAACGAGAAAACTGTAAAACTCGACTGTAGTTGTTATGCGATGATAAACTGTGGAGCTTGACAGTCTTCTCAGGACAGCAGAGGACAACTGTCTCGCTCTTTGATTAGAGCTTTCCAACAGCTATCCACTCCTTCCCCTCTTGTCCATCATCATCCTCGTCTTCTTCCTCTTTGGAATGTGAACTAGCCGCTGGGAGCCAATTGCCAGTGAGTTTTGAATGGATCGTTATTCGGACGTCAACCTGTTGATCTGACACTCTGCGAACCTGTCTGATAACCTGTCGCCAGGGGAACCCAGTTGCTTCGACAACGGTTGTCGCGACAACCACCCCAGCATGTGAAGCTACAGTTGGTCGTTCGGATGCTGTTCTCTGTCGCCCTCCTGTGGCTTCACTGTGTTATGTCCAGGCGATGGGGCGTGGGGAGGGTGCGTCGGAGCAGGCGGGAGGGTGTGTGCCATGGGCACAGCGCTCGGCACAATGCCTTCAACAGGAGGCGGGAGGCCACCGGCTGGCAAGTTCACAACTCCTGGCGGGTACCTGGAAGGGAGAGGAAGGGAAATGAACATGAGTCATCGAGTTGAAAATAGCAGCAAATGTGACGACAATACAAATAACCACACACCGCTTCCAAACAGTTCTCAATTTTTTGTTACTTAACATGAATATGACAATGTTTTGACCACAAAATCCAATGACATGTTTATATTTTTAGAAACTAAATTGTTCTATTAAAATAGTGACTTAGTAATCGCAGCACAGGCCAAGATATATCTAATTAAAGGTGTTCTTTGTAAGTGTGAAAACAAGCGCCTGCCTCATTATACTACCTACTTCCTTGAGAAGAGATAGCGGGAGCAGCTGCTCTACTCCCAGCTTCCTCTTGATGTCTGAGCTCCTCACCCTTATCTCTAAGGCTAAGCTCTGCCACCCTAAAGACGAGACTCCATTTGTGAGAAGTACCAGCACTTCTGCCCAAAGCGTACTCCATTAGCAGTTTTCAAGTTACTGCAGTCAGGTATAAAGTGTGCAGATAAGCTCAGGTTACAAAGGCTGATATCGGCAGTGAACCAGGATAAGAGCTAAGCAACCCAGCTTGGACTTAAGACAGCATGACCCGCCATGGAGAAGTGTTAACAGCAGGGACACTCAATAGTCATTTGCACATTTGTGACTTTGGCAGTTCAAATGCTACTGTGTGTTTCCAAGACGTTTGACAAGACATGTCCAACAATCAGTATGACTTCTGTAGACTGCCACTTATTACCTATAAGCCCCGTTTAGTTCGGGGTGCACGTTAGCTGGGTCAATTCCAGTCCAGTGGTTGTTCTGAGTGAGGAACTCCTTATTCACGCAGTTCTTCAAACTGTCTGGTATACGACCTGGAGAGGAGGAAAAAGAGGGAGATGAACATGCACTGAAATAGAATTTAGAAAGAATTAACTCTGCATCAAGATGGTTTGAGCTGGACTGCAGCCGGCAGGCAGCAGAGCCGGGAGTGTGTGTGCAGTACCTGTGACTGCCCTTCGGATCTCCCTGGCTGCCTCCTCTCTCATCTCCAACGAGGCCTGTTCGCTGTACCAGGCAGCGTGCGGGGTGCAGATCAGATTGGGTGCGTCCTTCAGCGGACCCTGACTGAAACTGACAAGTGTGCATTTCCACACAATCAAACACAGCTGAAAACAACAATTCTACTTATTGTCAACACATCTCTAAATCATGGTTAGATTAAAAGATGGTTTGGTCCAACAGTCCAGTGATGGAAACCCCCCAGTTTGAATATGTGTATAAGTGATCTCTCCTCTAATATCTGTTGGAGATGGATGCACTGAAACAGCATTTTGTGTTGTAATTGGTTCTATTTATAGAATTCCTTTCCACCGTGGCACTTTGCATTGTTGCCTCATCACATACCGTGATGGTGAAGGCTGCCATGAGAGGCTCCACTCCTTTTATCTGGAGCTATAAGGGGTTCTGTGTCTTGGTCAACGACTCTTCCACAATTGATAGTTGGTCACAACAACAGTGAGCTACCTGAAAGGCTCCGTTTCATGAACGTCCAGAGCAGCTCCACGTATCCTCCCGTCCTTCAGGGCTTGAGCGAGGGCCTTCTCATCCACCAGACCCCCCCTGGCCGTGTTCACCAGGAACGCCCCTTGACGCATCTTGAACACACACATCAGGAGTTAGTGATTTCATTTGATCTATGAAGACGAAGCTTTACTTTAAAAATATAGATCGGTCTAACTAGTCTTGTTTTTACTTATATACTGTCAAAGATTCTGACGCATTCATACACTTACGAATGAAAGCATCGGTATAATTAACCATCATGCATTCTGCTCTCAGGCCAGGAAATGTGACAACCATATTAATGAATGTGTGGAAGTGTTGTGGCACTCGCCCAGGCAAGGTCACAGTAACTTGAGAGGGCTACTCCAGAAATGAATCAATGTTCATCTGCAGGCTACGCAGTAGACCAATGTTTTCATCTGTATGTGTTCCCCCGGCTTCCCCTGGCATTTGCTTTGTTTAATATTTATCGTCACGTGGCGCTGCAGTTGATGTAGGGATAAATAAATCATCAAGTGTCTGTGAGGGCTCAGCAGTGTGCAGCCGTCTTCCTACCTGTTTGATGGTGAAGTCGTTGATCAGGTGGTGGTTGTGTTCATTCAGGCTGCAGTGTAGAGAGACACAGTCGGAGTGGAAGAGCAGATCCTGTGGAGGAAGAAGGAAGGATACGCCACAGATGATCCACATCCTCTGTTTACACTTTACCCTGTATTGACCCTACAATTGTAGATGGGTCTTGTTGCTTGTCGGTAACTGGTATCAGTTATATAGCTTCTTTAAAAGAACAAATGTTATAGTATATTTTGGTTATAGTCTTAATAACAGTAACTGGAACTGAGCACAAGAGGGCGCCCTCCTTTTCACCACACATAAAATAGGCACCAGAGCAAAACGGTAAAATACACATTTGTCATGCTGGATGAGGAGTAAAGCAGGCAGAAAATCACATTCTACCCATCATGGAAAAAGGATTTTGCCCAAATTGGTTTAAATGCTAAGCTGGAGCTGTTCTTATTGGCCAAATTTCAAAAGGGAGATCACAAGAAAGGGTCCTCAGGTGACGGCCACATACTGCAGAGCAACTAAATATAAAGTCAGCGTCACTAATCCAGTCAAGCAGTGACCCTGAAGACCAAGACCTCCTCGACTTGAATTACTTGAAATTAAATAAAGTGATTTTGCTTTCAGTTCTTTTTGGCCTCACGGCTTCATTCCTGTTAGCATCCGTTAGCTCTGAGTATCCATGGAAACGGCCAAACTGAAGTATGGATGTGCTGCTTGAGAGTTACAACTGACACCCGCCGTGTGTGTGTGTGTGTGTGTGTGTGTGTGTGTGTGTGTGTGTGTTCTACCTGTAGTGTGGTGACCCTTTGTAGTCCCAGGGATCTTTCTACACCATCAGCTAAATAAGGATCATAGAAGATCACGTTGAAGCCGAACGCCTTCGCTCGCAGGGCGACCGCCTGGCCCACCCGACCTGCAGACACACATACACACATTAACGCTCACACACAGACATTGTCTACACAGTTAAATACACATTCAAATGGGGCACAACAAACACAATACTTTGTACTTCTATTTTTTTTACTTTAATAGATGACAATGTTCTGGCTACACAGTCGTTGTGACTGAATAAGTTCCCAGTCTGAACAGAGAGGAGATTTTGCATTCTGCTCCTGGCTAAGCCGCTTATATTCTATTGGCAGTAACTCCTCGGGAAGCCAATTTTAGCCGAGCAAAAACCAAAACTTCCCCTAAATGAAAAAATACGAAACGAGCTAGATTAAAAACTCCGTACCTCAGCTGCAGAACTCATCAGCAGTGAGTCAGTCATCAAGACATCACCGTGTATCACCAGAGCATGATTCCATGTGTGTGTTTACTCACCGAGCCCGATGAGTCCCAGCGTCTCCCCTCGGATCCTCGCGGCTCCTGACGCCACCTCCCTGATCTGCTCCACGCTCTGGACCCGCGTGCCTTCCCGGAGAGCCTGGCGTGAAGAACAACTTCAGTCTTATATGCAAACAATCCAAAATCAAACAAAAATAAAACACTACAGTTTAATATTATCCAGCCATCTACGGCTCATTAAGAGCCGGGTGGCTAAAATCTGAGTCCTGATTATTTGATTAGATACTGAGATCATGAATAATAAATTGTATTAATAACTGATTTGAGGAACAAATTCACTGTACCTTCTACATCTTACATCAACGTCTCGACTACTTTCAAATACAGCCACATTCTAAAGAAAATGAAATGTTTTAATACTTCTGATGTGCCAGTAGTCCATACTTGGTATTTGTGGATACTATAATTGTGATCGGTGCATTTGCACCTCTAACCAATACATTTACAATGACTTGATTTCAATCCACTTTTTTTAATGACGTCACTTTTATTCCGCCAAACAATATTACGAACCTGGTGCAGCCAGGTGGTGCGTCGATACAAGGTGAGGATGTGACACAGCGTGGAGTCCGCCGTCTCCTCCACCGAGGCAGCTGGCATATTACATACGGCTATTCCTGTTGGACCAGACAGCAGATAAGGATTAGTAATAGCTTTTCTGGCCCATTTGAGGTGAGAGATTAGTTTTGTTGGAGGCTAATCTGGTGGAGAAATGGAGTTGAAAGTGTCAGATCAGCAGTTCTCAGCAGTCGGGCAGAGTTTCTTGGGGAGAAGATGGGGGGGGGGGGGGGGGGGGGGGGGTTTA
>CAAKHC010015165.1:35345-75058 GCA_901007825.1 Macroramphosus scolopax
TTTGGGGGGAGGGGGGGGGGGGGGGGGGGGGTAATGAGTTTAATAAAAGCTTCACTGACATCACTTTCTTCTTCCAATCTATATAACTACTTTCCCTGCATACAAAGAAACCTGTCAAATATTTGGATCGATACCCGTGTGTGACGGGGTTTGGAATCACAGATCAGTAACTCGTACGCGTGTGCTCTCACCCAACTCGCCAGCGGATTTGATGTCGATGTTGTCGTAGCCGCTGCCGATGCGGACGATGATACGCAGGGCTTTGAACTTCTCCAGGTCTTCTCTCATCAGCGTGATGGTGTGGTACATCAGTGCTCCTACAGCCTCATTCAGCACCTGGACACCGACACACACAGAATACATATTGTTTATGTTGTCACTGCCATTGTTACCGTGGAAACAGCCTTTTCCAGCCGCACCAACCTAGATAAGGTGTCTGCATTTAAAAATAAAACTGGCATACATCAGCAGGAGTCTCATTTTCACGGGATGCTACTAAGGATGATGGTTTGTAATTGTGTTCAAACCAAATATTATATATATATAGTGTGTGAATATATGATCATGTGAGATGAACCGGTTCCCCCCTCACAGTGTATTTGGTGCTTTGTTAATGGTGCGATATTTTTTTTTTTTTTAACGTTGCCAGCCCTCCTCCTCTTCATGTGTGAGAAAGATGAGGATGACACGCGTTTCAATTACAATAAAAAAGCCCCTTTAATTACACAATGAGGTGGCAGCCCACTAGAGAGCCAGAGAGAGAGAGAGAGAGAGAGCAAGAGATAGAAGGCGAGTGAGGGAGAGCCATCTGTTTCTCCCACGCTGTGGCCTACTGAGCGCGCTCACACAGCGAGTGTGCCTGGCAGACACCCAGAACGAGACGTAACCCTGCCAGACATACAAACCCATTTACAATCCATAGTGGCTGTGGCAAGATCTGAGCCTGACCCACATTTTAGGTTGACTCTCTGCTCTCATCACTGTTCTTCTTGCCTTGATTTCGACTGCTTTTGTCGTCCTAGCTTCTCTTTTTGTTTTGTTGTTGCATCCTTTCTTGAGTTGGTCGTCTATCTGCAGATCAGAAGCTACAATGTGTTCTCACATAGCTCAGCCAGTCAGGTTTTTAATGTGGCACCTTCAGATCTTCTCCTTTTATGGTGTCTATGTTTCTTTATCAGATCGGAGACTGCTTGTCAAGAACGACAGATGAACATATGTAGGAAAGTGCTGCGTAACCGTCGACTTGGTCGGCCTGTAGAAACCGCACCACTGTGTCTATTCATTTCACGCATGTACTAAATACTGGTGGTCTATGTGTCACATGTTACCACCCTATAACCATAATACAGCTGGACAGAATCATGGAACTACTGACGACATCAAACAGAGAGATAATACAGGGCAGGAATTCTACACTGCCTAAACTTCATGGATCTTTACAGAAGGTTTCAGCTTATTGGTTCGCAGTCGAGCCATCTCCAGCATTGTGTTTAGATCAAGTCTGAAGACAAAGAAATTCCAGTTCCAGATATGATAACTATTTGTTTATGTGATAGGTCTCATTGATAAATGACGTACCTTCTCGTGGATCTCCTGTGTGGACTGAGCGTCGCAGAAGGCCACAGTTGCTACGTCTTTCAGGATGGGCATCTCCACAGTGCAGTCGCGCCCATCCAGTAACGCCACCAGGGGGCGCGGGTGCATGGGCCCGTTCATGATCGGTGGCCTGATGCCTACAAACACAGAGCAGGCACAACATGAGAGCAGAAATAAACTAAAGAGTCTGATGTTACAAAAGTTGCAATGCAGTCCTGCTTGGTTTACATCCTTTTTCTGTTGCATTGCACTTTCTGTGGGAACTGTTAGTATCCTGTTGTGAAAGGTCACCACCACCTTGCTCAAGTGCCCCTTCATTGACAATTCCTTCATAAACATCCATCCATCCAATACACTCTCTGCACCACCTATCCTGTGCAGGGTCGGGGGCTCAGCTGGCTCTAATCCCTGCTGACCTTGGTTGGGAGGTGTCATACAGCCTAAGCTGGTTCCCAGTCAATCACACAGCTGACATAGATTCAGACAACCGTGCACATTTAAACTTATGTGCAACTTAGAGTCTCCAATTAACTTAACTGCCTGTTTTTCTTTTGTTGGAGGTTAACCAGAGCAGCCGGATTCAATCGATTCGTTTAATTTAATTGGTGACATCATTGGGGTTTTTCCGCCGGCACTCTTGGCCACGCAGAGTCAAACCAAGCCGTGCTGATTTACATCCCATTAGCAGTTGGCTTGCCCTGATAGAAGCTTTTAAATCTGATGATGCGTTCAACAATCTTGGCAATGATTATCATGAGCCAGGATTATGTCAATATTGTATATTATTGAGCATTTCTTGGTTCATAAGCAATAAAAATGTGATATTCCATCTCTCAAAAAGACCAAGATGACAAAAATCGGAAGACTGAGCGTTGATATAAAGGAGGCGGGATCAGGTCAGCAGACGCTAACAGAAACCTGACAGAAAGAACTGAGTAGGTTGGGCCTCTCCGTCACCCTTTCCACATGACATTTAATAAAATCAGATTACCCTCAGAGTGCTGCCGGCCTTACCGGGAGGATAACCGTCAATTAATGAGGCAGAACTGCTCGACGACCCCACTGCCGGGCTTTTGTTCAGGTTGAACGAGAGCAGTGGAGGATGGGACTCACGTTTATTAGCTTTTACATACCGTCTGCGGGGGGGGGGATGACTCAGGTTGGTTTTCAAGAGATAATAACTGCAGGTTTAATCATTCCAGATCACTGACAGACATATTGGTGGAGGCAGCAGACATCTGCAGGACGGACAGATTCAGAGTCAGAGAGCTCGAAGATGTTAGACGTTACTGCGTCTCCTCGACATGTGAAGTGTTGACAGCCCTCTAAGCCACTGTGGAGGAAATAAGTGCCGCATGGTGCCTCTTTCTGCTGAGACCGACTAACCAATCACTCATTGCTGACCTTTTTTTGCTTCCGAGTTTTGCAGGCTGACATCTCCATTTAGCAACCACCCCCCCTGTCATTTCACCCTAAATATTAGAGGACCTCCTCCAATGTTTTTGGCGTGCTGCAGATGGAGAGCACTTTCGGTTCCATGAGCTCACATCATGTGAAAGTAGCAGAATCATTACACCGTTTAAAAGATTGTATTCCATAATATCCCTGACAGTTGACCTTGTGGACAGAAGTTTAGCAGCTCTGATCCTGCAGGTCGGTTTGGAAAATCTGGGAACTGAGAAACATCATAAATATCTCGACTGGATGACTGAAAACATTATGTATCATTAATGTGATGCTCGCTGCATTACCGTTGGGCTCTTAGTTAGAAATGTTTTCCTGTCCTTCAATCTGCTTCACTTTCGAGATGCATTTGTATTTCTCTCAGTGATTTTCCCAGAATGCCTTCTGACACTCCTCCAGGGTCCCATTATGTTGCACTTTTTGACTTTGAGAGTGAAAGAAATGCAAAAGGTGTTTTCGTGTTTGTAGAATTCATCGTATCCTGCAGCTGCATTGCAAGTGAAAGTTCCTGCCATTAGATTTCTGTATGTCTGAATATTATTCAAGAATTTGAAATAGCTCAATGAATTAAATATCAATCGCAGTGAAAGCATATTATGAAGACACAAACTTTGCTTGCATGAATAAAAACATGCCGATATATTCACGAGTGCAGATGAGATCAACTTATTACTTTTAGTGGCTTTTAGCCTGCGTGGAGAAAACAAAGCTCTCTGCAGGTGCATAACCTAAAGAAGAGCTTGAATGTTGTCCTCCAGCACACAACTTCATTGTTTGGTCTCCTTCTCTCAAAAGATTCCACCTAAATATAACTGGTGGCATTCCTCAGGCGATAAGAGTCGACGTTGGTGGAAAATCAGAAGAAGACGACTAGAAAGGAATCATAAGAAGTTTGCCCTGAAGGTTGAACTTGACGGTTGCTTTTAGTTTTGGTTGGCTTCACGCGCTTGTGAGATGTGGAGACTTGAAAAATTAGTCATTTATTCTCTCCCTTCAGAAGTTTCTACTAAAATACGAATGGAAGGAAAGTCATTTAGATTCTGTTTGTGTCTGATGTTTTCTCCATTTTTGCCTTCAGCACGTTGCACTAACTTTGTATCAAAATATAAAAAAAGATTCCACCTGCTTTTATCCTTAGAAATACACTTGAGGGATGACAAACTGCCACCGCTGCAGCGACGAAGCAACGGTAGCGAGTTATTTACCACAATCTCACCCCCTTTGCGGCCTCGTCTTCCGAGCCGCATTGTCAGAATGCATCATGAAACAGGATCTGATGAAGCTGTCCAGCAGAAGTAAGATGCAATTCAAATCCTGCTCTCAGTCTCTTGTGCAGCCTGGTAAAACATTAGCTCTCTACATAATAGGGTTTTCCTGGAGGCCATTGCACTCACACATCAATACAAAATCAATGATGCATAGCTGAGAAATTTGTTGCCTTTACACATCTGTGACTCAGATTATAATCACAACTAGCACACTTGCCTGTAGCCGCTGCACTCAGGGACTAAAGTACCACGGACTACAGGCTCATGTTTCACCTGAGTTCAGCCGCTGTGCATGCTCACAAAGGGTCATGATGCTCAATTCAGCAGCACAAAACGAGTCCTTCTAAGCATTTGTGCAGGAGAGTGGTGGTTCAGGAGAGTACCAGAGATTCCAGACATTGCTACGGCTCACACTTGGTCGAAAGCGAGGGAGGAAATAGCTCTCATTCCAGCACCAAGCATGACCTTGGGAGGACCAGCGCGACTGACTTCTGAGTAGTACAACAAGGATAAAACACTCCCATCAGTTTCTCCATCTCTCGCTCACACACATAAACCTCAGCTGGGTGGTGAATATAAATCCACTCTCTCTCTATATAATTACTGTATCGAACAAATTCAAATGACCATTATCTCTGTCTCTTCTATTAAATATGTTTCCTCCCTTTCCCACCACATTAAACACCCATTACATTCTTCATTACATGAAATAATTGCACTCTTTCTGCCTTTAAATTCTAAAATTTCCTCCGTCTCCTCTATCTAAGCTCTCTCTTAATATTCACTACTCCAGTAGACAGTCTCTCTACCCCCCATAGCCCGGAGCTTTCACAGAGCAAACAGGCCTCTTGATAGCCAGCGGGACCGCGGCTCCGCTCGTCATTCATCCAGTTTCTCTTCTATTCAAATTCACAATTCACGCTGAATTTTCTAAACTGTCAGTGCAGCAATGCAATAACAGCAAGATGCAACCAAGGCAACCAGCAAACACGGAACAACGCAAGGATTCATTGGAGATTATTGTTCACTGAAATAGCAATAATCCTCTTCGTAGTAGCCACTCCGCCTTAAATTACATCCACTGATACAGATATTGTAAAATTTATAATCTGACCGTAACACTGTTTGACTGACGTGCTGAGATGGGAAAAGCATCTGCTAGTGACTGCTTGGAGGAGGCCAGTGGGAAAGCCCTGCCTGCCTGCACCATGTCCACATCCAGCTGTCACTGACCAGCTTATACGAGAACAGCTGGATCTTTGCCCTCGAGGAACAGAACGATGTTGTCAGACCGTCAGTCAGCGGAGAGAATGTCAAAGATCATCGATTGTCATGCATTTCAAACGTGCGAGTCACCGCGGAATCAGACATCCTTGAAAGTGAGGGAGGAGGCTGGAAGTCAGCGTCACACCATAAACCAATAAGGACCGGACCGTATAATGACTGGAAGCAAATACAGTCCTCAAGAAGTAACTAGTCGATTACTGAGTTAGATGAGGGGGGTGCAGCATCGACCTTTCACAGGCAATATGAACAGAGCAGGTGGTTATTGTCCTCCACGTCATCCCCCTTTCTAACTGCACCTCTACAGCATTTCTCTTTATGCCAAAGATACACAAACAACTAGCCAATGTTTTCTCTTGGCTTTTTGAAATGAGGTCAAACTTCCTGCATTAAATCTCGTTTCTGTCCCCGACTGACTGGAAGGAAACCATCATTCCACATTCACACGAAGAGAGGAGAAGAGAAGAGGAGAGGAGAGGAGAGAAGAGGAGAGGAGAGGAGAGGAGAGAAGAGAAGAGAAGAGAAGAGAAGAGAAGAGAAGAGAAGAGAAGAGAAGAGAAGAGAAGAGAAGAGAAGAGGCACCTGTGATCAGTCGGCCATCTTTGACTGTAGCTACCGACCAGCGAGCCACAGCACAGATGATTTATGATGTTACCGGCTCATGTGGCATGCAGGAACACGGCGTGGTTAATAAGCCCCTATATCCTTCCCCTCCCTCAGTGTTGATCTCACCATCCCTTCATCTCATTGCCTCCTTTTCAGATCTCCATCTCTCATTTCAGTCTATTCCCAAGGCCTCTTCATCTCCCTTGCCATTTCCTTCTTCTCTTCTCTCCTATTCATCTCCCCTTCAATGAGAGAAGCCGTGATTTTGTATCTCGACTGCTTATATGTTCTTAAAAAGACGGAATTCTTCAGACAGTCTTTCATTCTTTCTTTTTGACTGCTCTTTCTGCGCACAGTGTAGAAGACAGACACATCCCTCAGCACCGGTCCTCCCTCCTTCATGGCTGCACTCACACAAACATACAGAAAAACAGGTTTATATGCAAGTGCTTACGAGTAGTAATTCATCTTACACACACACAAACTGGTTTATACGTCAGCACCTACGAGGTCCTAATTCGCAGGTGTTGCATCAGTCAGCCAGTTCAGGCTCGTCTGATGTTTGTTGCCATAAGACAACAGCAGCGGGACAGATGACGGAACAGTTGAGCAGCAGCTTGGTCTTAGTGACCATCGTGGAGTCTAAATTTAAGCATGTAGATTTTAGTTCCAGCTCCACTGTTCAGCCAGGCAGGACGGCGCTGTGTGTAATTACTTTATCCTCAGTTTTATGGCAGTTCGTGCAGACGATAAAGGTAAATGGTCGTCTGTTGTTGTTTGAAAAAAAAACGTTCCCAGCTTTGCATTGTGAGGCTGGACTGTACAGGTTTGAATCAAATCAACATCAAGCGCGTCACTGATGGATTGTACGGCGTCGCAGACTGCGTATTCAACCTTTAGATGGAATCAGGAAACAGAAAATTGCTAATTTCATATTTTTGTAGCAGTTTTTAAATTTTTAAATAACGTCTTTATCCACCTGTTTGCCTCAAAGGAGGAAGACAATTTAATAACCTGACACAGAAGAAATCCTGTTTCAAACCATGTGTGGACTAATGCATTTAAATACAAGACACAACTGAATTATTATACGGAAGTTAAACCAATATATTGGATTATATATTGGATTAATATGAAGACGGTCGTCCCGATCACTTTGAAGTCTCAGCTGGCTTTGGGTCAGTTTGGGTGCTCCGGAGTAAATGTGGCCTATTATTGGATTATTAGGGTTATGAGCCGTTCATTGTTCTCAGATTAAGAGTTTATAAGACCTCATGAGCCCAGAGACCTACAGGGGATCTCTGAGTCGGTTCAGGGGATTCCCCCGAGCTAAACAAATAATTGACTCGTTTCATTTTACTCGAGTTGGTGCATGAAGCAGCATTAATCAACCGATGAATCGGTCTCCAGATCACCTCCAGGACGACGGGAGCAGCACATTAACTTTTTAGATCTTTGATGAAAAACGAGATGTTCATTTTGAACAATTAGTTTCTTTCATGGTGCGTGAGTGTGCTGAACATACACACCTGCAGGACACGTTGTTTCAGCTGCACGTCTATTTAAAACACTTCAGGTTGTTTTAAGCAAAACACATGCAAAACATCATTCTTGTATATTTGAACTGTCAAACCTAAACATAGGAAACATTTCCATTTCCAGTTCTACGTCCTTTTGATCGATAGCTTGTCTGCATCGTGCCGGCGTGCTGCATCATCTAGTTTCCCCTATAAGTCAGCAAACTGTCACATCTGCAGGGTTCTGTATGAAGCTTCCTGCTGGGAAACGGCCTGCAGCTCCAAACCCGCATGACTCTTAAGATCCTGCTCGGCTGTAAAGATCACATCGTAAATCCAAAATACGCCGTTTAAATTACCCAAACAAGTAGAAAGATGACCGATGACGTGAGATATTTCTGGAGTCGTACATCTAGTTTAAGAAGGTTCCGGTGAAGCGTCTCCGTCACTGATTCCGTTTGTTTGTCAGATCAGAAACACATGAAACAAGACATCCACCAATCACCAGGGATGACAAATCAGTTTCATACCGGAGGTTTGAACCACGTTCACCGTGTACCGAAACAGATCCGATGACCAGATCACTGTCATGATTACAGGTTAGTGGTGATTTACGCAGCGGCAATCCTCCATGAACGCTAATTGATAGTCGTTATTCATGTGACCTTGGACTCTTGAGCTCTTTGACTTAGATGTGGGGAGGGGGGATGAGAAGTCTTCCCCTAAAGTGAGGAGGCGAAACGGGGGAAAGAAGATCAGAGCGGCAACTTGAATCTTTGATGTCATCGGCCGACACAGCCTGCAGCCGGCTGATGACATCACAGATTACAATCTGTGGGTGAAACAGCTCCACAAATGAAGATTCGGGTGACTATAGGATGGACGGTAATTCTGCTCCAGAATGGATGGCCATTTATCCTCACACCCCCCCCGTCCGTCCCCCCCGCACACACCCCCACCCCACCCCCCTCGCTCGCTTACTCCTTTGCAGCCCTACCTGGATCCGATTTTCTAGAATAGTCTTTTCCAGTCGCCTTTCACGAGGTGCATCTGTCACCTGCGTGTGTGAATTCGCTCGTGAGGAGTCATGTGTATGCTGGAGTATGTGTGTCAGCGTGTGTGTGTGTAGGTGTGCGTGTGTTTTATTTGTGTGGGTGTGTGCGTGCGTTTCAGTGAAGCTCTCCATAAAAGAAGCACAATGAAAGGGAAATATGTGTCATGTCCTTGCTAGCCCTCGAAGGAGAGAGAGAGATCTATTTCTGTCGTGTTCAAGCACCCTTCAATGGCAGAGATTTGGCTCTTCACATAGACAGACACACACATACACACACACACACTCACACACACACACAGAGCTAAAGAAAAGGCTGAGCATTCTTGCCGGGCGAGAGAGAGAGAGAGAGAGAGAGAGTCTGAGCGAAATGCACTGATGTAAAAGATAAAAGAGAAAATTAAGAGAAGGAGGGAGAGGAGACAGAAAAAAGAGAGGAGGGGGAGGGGAGGAGGAAGGCAGAATAATGTACACTGAGTTCACAAATATTGGCACACACACACACACGCACACACACACACACACGCAGGTCCCACATTAAAGCAGAGCGGGTTGTTTACCTAGAGGCATGCCTTTGTTGAGGAGATGTGAGCTTCCCATGATGTGTTCCCCCGCCGGCCAGCACAGAACAGAAACCTGCAGCCTTCACACAGCAGACATGAACAGGAATCCAGTCAGCATATGGCGGCTGTGGCCAGTTACCTCGCTTCCCTTAGTCCTTCTCCCAGCCCCTTAGTGACAAGCATACACATGTGCTCCCCCTCTTTTCTCTCTCTCTCTCTCTCTCTCTCTCTCCCCTCCCTTCCGTCCCCTTCGCTCGCCTGCTCACTCGTTCCGTCTTACCCCTCCCTCCCGTCTCCGGCAACTTCCCTCCCCTCCCTTTCTCACTTTCTGTTACAGCAAATCTCTCTCTTTCCTCCCTCGGTATCTGTCAACCCCCCCAAAAAAAAACAAAAAAAAAAACACACACATTGAATGTGAGCACTGCTGCATTTATGGGAGAGTGTGAAGGAGATGGCGGGAGGGCAGAGAGAAAACGTGTGTGTGTGTGTGTGTGTGTGAGAGGGAAAGAGAGCAGGAACTGGGAGGAGCTAACCCGAGCCAAAATTCATCTTTTGTTTCCTGAAAGACGACAAGGAGCCAAAAAGAAAACAATGAAGAGTTATGCAATTACAAGGCTGCAGCAGGAGAGGAAAAACTTGTTCTTTCTTTCAGAAAGGAAACTGTTGTGAAGATCATCTCCTGTTGGAAACCCGCAGCCTCCTTTCATCTAATTATAGGGCTTCCTTTTTGTGACAAAGTGAGCGAGATGGTCTCCCAGACCAAATGTATGGTTTGCTTATATTCACCTACACCTCTGTGTTCACTATACAGACACATTAATATTTGTCTATTCATTGTCCTCTTGAGCACTCCCCAGGCAGTAATCTAATCCCACTAACATCACCACTGATTTAAAGTATATTGGACTTTAATTTTCCATAAATAATCCACAATGTCTACCAGTGTAATCATGCTTTTAATTTGTATTTTTCATATGAACACGTAGCGCATCATCAGATTACAAATGCCACCGGCTACCTGGCGTACATATAATGTGTTTCCTGATGGAGTGACTGACTGAACGAACATCAATTCTACAGTCAGATAATAATAATTCAAATATCCGGCGCAGCTTCACAGAGAGTCATCTGTGTGTTATCTGATGAACGGCTGTCGAGGAGGTTTAAACAAATGAAAAGGTGGATTGTAATTAGCCTCCATAGTCCAGACCGATAAACAAACCACGTAGAACTGTATGAATTGTATTTTGAACGGTGTTATATTCAGTATAAAAGGTGCAGATCTTCCTTCAAATACAAACAAGTTGTTGTTGATACAGTAAACAGTCTTAGAATTGAGCTTGTGGTTTATATTTGACCTCTTAGATCACTTTCTGGTTTAATCAGAGACCTTAGATTCCTTCTCCCTGACTCCAGTCTACATGTCGAGTGTCGCTGGCAGCCGGTCGTGTTTGTCTGCTGGTAGTACTCTAAACTTTCCCTCTCTCTGCCTTCGCCCGCTCGACACCGATTAAGCTGCTCGGGCCGTTTCTATTTGCGTGGTCGTGATGTTACTGTCACACCGACTCTCGATGACCACAGTGATGTAAGAATCATCAGACGCACCGCCGCGACTGCCAGAGTCCAACCTAGTTAAACACTGACGGTTACATCACATCCTCACTGTTGGTGCATGTCACAGACAGCCGGTGGGCCGGTTGTTCAAAACAAAACAAAAAGAAAAAGAGGTGAAGGGTGAGGACAACAATTGTTTTCACTGCTGGTGGTCGACTGACTCACGACCTCTGTTATGTCATTTCACCCCCTCCTGACTCCTCAACTGTTGCTGTCATTCAACTCTGGCTTCATTCCGAACTGACTGATGGGACGGACGCAACTATCTTCACTGGAATTTAAAGAATCTCCTCTTTTTATCATTATTATTTCCCCCGTTTAGACAGTGTGGGGTGTCTGCGGACGGGATATCCAACTCAGTCGAATAGAGCTGATGGAATAATTTAACGAGAACATTTAGTCAGCCCTCAGGAGCTGGAAGGTTCGTCCTCGTCTCCTTCCACACTAGTGACACCACGGAGTCGGAGACCGGAGAGCTCTGATGGGAATTATGCCAGAATCAAAAAGTCTCCTTTACTGCTGCTTCTGCTTCTGCTGCAGGCAGATACAACCTGACCGGAGGTGTGTGGATTTGATCTGACACCGTTAACACCAGATGGAGCTGTCAAGGCGGCAGAGGACATTCCAGACTGAAACCAGTTTTGGAGGCAAAGCGAAAGTACGACATCGAAGAAAAAACAAAACCAACAGTTGATATTTTTGACCTGCTGCATATTGGAAAAAGGTAAATAAGACTATGTGAATACGTTGACGTGTTCAGTTGACGCAGCAGTGTTAGTGAGACCTTTGGTTAGGGTTAGAGAAGATGACTATTTATAAAGCAGTGTGCAGGAACGTTGACTGCAGGGGGCTTAAGGACAAGACCTACGATGTGGGGCTGCACAGAAATATCCCGATATATAAAACTATGCATACACACGTCCTACGACAGTTTCCCTTCATAAATCACAACATAGAAAACCTTCTTGTCCCGACTGTGTTCTTGTAGGGGAGGTTGAGACAGTTATTGTTTGATGGGCACAACAATATGAACATTACAACCATCAAACATGCGTTTGAGTGGAGACATGTGGACACTGTCAACGCTGCAGCAACAGAAGTGGTCCTGGTGTAAAATAGTCCACGATGCTTAAAGCCTCACACAGGCAGCGTGTGATCCACTAGAGTCGACCGCTTTGATCGGTGAATCCATGCTGAGTGGAGGGGGGACGGAGCCCCGGGGGGGTCACTGTTGAGCACGCACAACTCAGGAGGTTAATATATTATTATATATATATAAAATGAATTGACAGTCTGACAGCAACACGAGGGCAGACAGCTGCACCCATCACATCAGAGAACACGGACAATGCTGCACAATGTGATTTTTTTATCTGCCTGTTCATCCAACGTGTGATGAAACCATGTCGGCTACAGATGTGACAGAAGCAGTTATGACTCCTAACGTGTCGGGCTGAATGTTGGTCTACGACCTGTCAGCTAATTCCCTCTGGAACATCCCGGCTGACAGGAACTCCCGTGTTGTCAGGCCATGCAGCGGGACCACATGCTTCCCAATACGACTCAAGAGTTGAAGCTCGTGCGGGTCGGATCCAATTTGTGAGCTGCCCATCATCACTCACCATCAAACCACATCCTCCAATAGGGCCAAATCTGTTATTGAATGTCTTTTTATATCCAGCTGCTCAAATATATAATATGTTTATGTGTTAAAATAACTGACTGTAAATGACAATGAAAGACTGTCGTTCTATTGACGGTTTTGTGCAACGAACAACGAATTTCCACTGTTTGTTTGACCTCTTCACTTCCACAATGTGCTGACATCATCTGATGGACTCCCATCTTCTGGTCGTCCTTGTTTCTACAATTTACAGCCGCTCTGTTGTCCCATTGGAAATGAATTGTAAATTGGGTGCATGTACTCTGCAGACCCTCCACCACGTCACTTGTTCTATGTAGTTTTTGCCAAGTTTGTGCCTTGAGGGCTGCGTAGCCCCACATAGAGGAGAAAATAGACCAGCTGTATAAAAATAGAGATCTGCAGCGTTGGCCCGCCGTGGTTGCACACGGTTCCCTCGGTCAGTGGAGCTGCTGCAGTTGATAATGGAATCTCCCTGCGACGACAGCCGCTCCATCTCAGGTCCGGTGTATTTCAGCCATTCTCCTCCAGCTCTTCAAATTCTTCCCTCCTCCACCCCCTTTAACCTCTCAGCTCCTCACCCTCCCTCCACTCCCCCTTTGGTGTCTCCTGCTCTTTTATCTGCCCATCTTGCTTTCTACCTTCTATTCCTTTCAATCTCAGTCACCCACCTCCGCACAAAACCTTCTCCTTCACGCATCTCTTTCTCCCTGTTTTTTCCATCTCTGGATTCCTCACCCTACATCCCCAGAGATCCCACCCCTCTGACTCTCTGAAATCACTGCAGCGTGTCTAATGGTTCAGCATCTTCGCAGCAGATCCAAAAAGCGGCAGGCCAGGCGAGCAGCAGCACTGACTAACACCTCCCAAGCATCGGTCTGACTGACTGCCAACTACACCCAGAGCAATCACTAACACTCATACAAACACACACATACAGACGGGGGAAGAATTAAAAGGAAAGAACAACATAAAGTGTCTCTTAAGGACCAACAGAAGCTGTATAGACTCTACAAGTCTGTGGAGCTCTACCGGAGGGACAGAGGGTTGAGATCTGTCGACTGCGAAGGTCATAGCATACAATTCACATCATCTTCAAACTCATCAAACCATTCAGGGACCCTCCAGCCGCTCGGAGTCGGGCATTGTCATCCTTGAAGAGACCATTCCAAATATCTCATCATAGGATAAAGTGATCACTCCAAACAACTTTGTTTTAATTTGCGGTGACCCTTCCCTCCTGGGGGACAAGTGGATCTAATCCATGCCAGCAAAATGCCCCCCAAAGCCCAACAGAGCAGAAAGGTCCCTGAAAAAAGTCTATCCCTGTTCATGACTATTAATAAACCGCAGGACTGTTCGCACCTTCCTAAACTGAATCTCATTGGCTTTGTTAAAAGGAAAGCGCATGACAGTTGTTTCTCATTAGCATAGATGAACAACATGCTGATCCCCATAAAAGGGCATCAGACGACAGATGACATGTGCAAACACAGAAAATGAAACGAAAAGTTGAGCGAAGTCAACAATTGCCAAACATGAATCTAAACCGGGTGGAACACGAACTCCAAAAGGTAAGAAGATCTAGAGATTAATGCATAGCTGGTCGGACCCGTTTCTAAAGTGAATTGAAGAATTATTGTCATGTTTGTATATTTTAAATGGTCCATCGAGCTTTAAGAAATAATCTAAATAATTAGTCTATTGAAGAATATATTATGTAATACTGTTATACAGCTGTAGAGCTGAAGACAAAGCTTGTGTGTGCTCGAGTGTGCCTAGATTTTATTCTTCACGAAGAACAAATCCAAGAAAACCTTGGTGAATGTCAGAATCTTTGTCAAAGGTTCTTAAGAATCGTCGAGTGAACCAGTGAACCCCCTTTAACGTCTACTGGATTTTGTCATCTTGATCCAAAATTGTGATCAGCTGGTCCTGCTCAGCATTTATATACACGCCACAGATCATGATTGGATGCTTCATTTCACCATGCACCTTTGTCGTCTACTTACTTATGCAGGTTTTTTCATTAATTTGTCACCTTTCTGTAATTTCAAAAAATAAGTGCATAAACAAATGGATGCAATGGATTCAAAACAAATGCACCAAGGATATAATATGTTGCAGATTAAAATGCAGATACACAATGCAAGAACGTAAAGCTGCAACAAAGTGTGCACATGTAAAGACAAGAGAATGATCCAAACACAAGGATGTTTGCATCTGGGTTCGCTCACTGTCTGATGCTGCTACAAATACACCGTTGCACAAGCTGCACATGTGCAGACACAAGGACACACAATCACACAGACAATTTGATTTATGGATACTGACAGTCGGCTGCAGAACAGTATGGATGCTACAGAAGACAGAGCAGATACTGGAGAGAATAACAATTCAATCTATTATAGGAGGAGGGGGGTGGCGCTGGCCTGCAGCATCTAACCCTTGTATAGAGGAAAAGGAGTCAGGGTGGAGGAGAAAAGTGAAAGCTTGTGGAAATGGAAAGGATTGGCATGAGAGATGAGAGGAGCAGGTCACGAGAACTGAAGGGAGCGAGGATGAAGAGAGAGATGGCAAAGCGTTCAATAGGCATATCAGGCATCATATTTGGGATGTAAAATTTACAATAAAATATGATGATAAAGGAGCCCTGGGCGTTCCAAACTGCCCTACCCTGTCACAGAAACCCGTTTTATCTGCAGCGAGTGACCTCATTCTTTCAGTCACCACGTAAAGCTTGTGACTGTTGGTGTGCATTGGAATGAAAATGGACTGGTGTATTTTTAGTTTCACCCTCCAGCTCATGCTAAGGAATTTAGCATATCCTTGTGTCTTGCAATGGAGGTGGATGCCCCAACTTTTTGGTGATATGTTGCCCCCTACTGGTTTGGAGTGTGAACTAAGAAGCTACTATGACCTGGCTACAAAGTGTACCATTAATGTCAAACTTTATTCAGTCATTAATCAATTTAATTATGCTGATGAAGATGTTCACAAAACTTGTATATACACTTGAAAGCTGCAACTGTAAAATACTTTAGACCAGGGAAGGTTTATATGAAATATAATCAGTGTTTTTTGATTGTTCATTACCTAAATGTCCATTTGATGGAAAGAAAGTCATAGAAATGAGTTACCAGGTTTTGGCGTCATTCCTTTAGGGATGAAGATCAACTCCTCTTTTTAGGTTTGATATATAACGCCAATATTTAACAACCATTGAGGTAAAAAAAGGGAGATGATTATGCGCTGTGGATATACAACAATCCTCCAGTCACACACACAAGCAGAAAGGCATCACACATATTTACATGTATATTCATACATAAACAAGCCCTCAGAACACACGCAGAGTTGTTTGGCTTGTAAGCACAGTATCTCACAAACACACACATTCACTCACTGACCCACCAACACACAAACTACACACAGGAAGCACATAATATGGGTCCAAAGATCCAGCACAAACCTTGCATCACCTTCCTCTCTGTGTGTCCACTGTGTTCCAAAGCTGGATGGGGTGGGACACGCATCAGACACTGGGCCAATTGTACGATCACAGTTGTACCAGCCAATCGGGACAGCCTGGCACTGGACAGCAGCCAATGGCAATATGTTCACCGCAGCTGGGGGGAGGGTGTTTTCACAGGAAATGAAGATAAAGACTGGGTGTAACAAGGGAGACTGTGTTTTAACTTTTATTTTGTAAATCTAAAAAAAGACTAGAACTTATACTAAAACTTTATTAGCACATGGGGAAAACAAAAAAGGATTTAATTTAATCAGAGATTTAGTGAATAAAATATTGGGTTTTACATTTGATCCCAGATGAGTGTTTCAACTCATCAATACCAATGATTGATTTCTGCATCACAACACACTTTAAGGCTTTTTGCACTCTGAGATGTTTAACTGCTGACATTGCTGAATATCTCATCACTTTAGTTGCTTCTCATATGCAACGCTAAGTGATGTTAGCCATCCTCTACCTTCACATCTTAAATTGCAGCTCTTACCAGTAAACATGAGGTTTATTAATTGTAATGTCTGGTGATTAACACTATGGACTAATGTTTTAGTGTTAGAAATTTCCAAAGTACAATACACTAGAGCAGAAAAGAAAACATTTAAATAATTGATGAATCTGAAAAAAATTCAAGTCACATCACAGTTTCTGAGAGGTTAATGTAAAATAAAATGCTCACAGACTCCCGTTGATCAACTACTTTTCCTAATAAGTGTTGAAACACACACCATTGTCATCCATTCTGTCTGATACTTGATACTTTAAACCTCATTATTTAAGTAGTTTCAGTCCAATTCCCAGTTATCTGATCTAGCAGAGGTGTTGTAACAGAGTAGCAGGAATCTGATGACTGATATACATGTTAGGGCATCAACTCACCTCTGCTGTTAGCAGATGATTAGCAGCCCTGAGGAATACAAGAAACGTGATTAACAAATCTTGGACTGAGGAATTGGAAATTACATTTAAAGAGACAAACACATCTGATTGATAAGGGCGGTGGCACTGTTTACACAAAACTTTGTAAACTCTTTTCCAGTAAAGGGCTGCCTTTCCACCTAAAGGTGAAATTGTCAGTCTTTACAGCTTGAGGTAGTCAGTATGCACACAGACAATCCCAGTTGCCTCAAGTCTTTTCAGTGCAGTGCAGTTCATGTGCAAACCTGTCCGTTTTTCTTCATGACAAAATAAAAGAAGAGAATGGAAAACGAGGGGCAATAAGTGTTGAAAGTGAGGGTTGATAGATCTGATTCCATCTGTTCATGGAGGGCATGCGATGCAAAGTGCACAAGAGCAAATGCAAATTTATGATAGTGACTGTATGTAAAAAAACAGGCTGTATCTCACTTTGAATCACTGATGTTTTCAGTTAATTTAGATAAGAAACGCATGTGAGTCGCACACAGCCACGCAGTCGGTACTGACACCGTCCCAGCAGATGGCGGTAGTGTGCAGCAGCGCCATCCAGACTCGATAGAAAAACACAAACAACTACAAGAAGCCACAAAACCAAGATGGCGGTGCAAGAGACAGCATCCCAACTATCCATGGCTCTCAAAGTGCAAGAATATCCCACCCTGAAGGTAAACAGAAGAAGTAACTGGCACATATTGATAGTGTAGCGCTTCTGGCGTTCATAAAATTAGCGATGCGTTTTATGTTACTTGTACAATGGAGATTATTAGCTCATTAGATGTGAGAGTAGCGAGCTTGACAGGGAGGCTAACGTTAGCTGAAGTAGCTTAGCTAGGTAGCTAGCGTCCATTAAACACCTGTCTTTCAAAAACAATAGGATAGGTATTCCTACCGTAGGTGGTTAAGTCGTTTCAGTTGGTGACGAGTGAGCCGTTTCTTTTACTAACAACGTTTTTGACATCTGACGTTCAGTTGGTCGAGGGTAATGTAGCTGCTAGCTTAGCCTGTTTTTGAACAAAAAATGGTCCTGTCACATCACTTATGGTATGTCCGTTAACGTGATAAACATGGCTAACGTTCCCTTAATGTAAGGCCGCTGGCAACATTTAATAGTGCGTGGACGTCAACGAATTTAACGGGTAACGTCACGTTAGTCTGAACACTTAACCGTTTGACTAAAGGCATAAGAACAATAAAACGTTTTTTAAACCTTGCTTGTACTCATTGCCACTGACAACATGGTTGCTCATCTAGACAGCCATGCCTGGCATCAAATACATGACATGCAGGCTTGTTAATCCACATAGCTGGCTTGCTGTGGTTTTAAAAGCTATGCTAGCCGGGGGATGAAAAGCCTACTAGACACGTAATGTCGAGGGAGTGATTGAAGCTGACTGACAATTTGATCGGTTGCAATCCGTGAGGGAGAGCCGGTGCTCCACGCCGTCAGACAGAGGGGCAACCCTCATCGCGTAGCTACCTCTCTGCTCTTCAAAATGGCCAGCGAGAGAAATCACATACCGCCGCCGCACACACGCACCGCTCCTCCGCTGCACACAACGTACTGCGACACCACGGCTAAAAGACGAGCTGAAACAAGTCCGGACTGCTTCCTGTGTTCAGCCATCTCGTCGGTAGATTAAACAGGGTTGTGAGTAGCAATGCATTGAAAGCTTTTTGTGTGCTAAGTAATGCTGTGACGATGCCATGATGTATGTAACGTGCCATTTAGTGTTGCTGGCCATGTTGAAATGTCCCTGTTAAGAAATGCCTGCCGTGGCTTGGGGATGTGTCTGTCTTTGCTTGGATGCTGCAGTAAGGATGATGGGCACCATTTTAAGACAGGAGTGATGCTTATAATTGGCATCAAATGGGAGTCTGCAGCTGGGGGAATGCAGTGTTGATTACATTTGGAGATATATTGAGGGATATAATTATGCCATAAGCCAGGCACTGGACATGCTGCTAATACTATGAGAGGTTTTGTTCCTTCTTCAGAGTCAGTGTAGGCTTTAATCCCAGGCAATTGTAAAGGGAATGATGCTATATCTACTTAATTATATGTGCAAATGGCAAGGCTTTCATGACCACAATTAACATCCAGCTGTCCATTAGCTATTGACCTGTAAGAAAAAGCAGAAACATAAGAATCAAAGAACAAATAAATGATGTCAATACTGCATATTTAGGATTATGTAGCTGTATGTCAAAAATGATCATTTAGGGTGGTCTGGATTCACTTGAACAGCCGGCTGATTATGTCTTTTCTGATGGTTAATTGATTAATTATTTGCACTGTTTGGTTCGGGCCTGGATCTCTATCCAACATCATCCATCAAATTAGTACATATTTTTAAAGGCAGCTACTAATACATAGTGTCGGATAGCTGTTGTAGTAGCTGTCTGAAATGTGTTCATCATGACTTACATGATCACAGTCTACAACATGGAATTCATATGAAGAATTGTCACACCAAATACAGCTAAGTCCTTCTAGGCAAGTCCCAACCAGGTTCCATCTCAATGAATTAGGAGTGGTCCTAAAAACTGCATTTATAGAATCAAGAGTCATCTTTCCCCCTAGAAGAATATCATTGTCTATACCAAGTTATTTCCCGACTCAGTCAGGAGTGCCTTGATGTGACATCGTGAGTTCATCCTATTAGAATAGATGTCTGATGTTTGCTAACGTCAAACAGCTCATCAATTAGTTTGGGAGTGTCAGCAGTTCAAGATCATGTGTTTTTGACATTTGAGTGTCAGTATTTCCTCAAGCATTGTGCACCTGCTTGTTTATGTTATCACAACACTGTTGTAACACATTAACACTGTGCTTATGTCAGTGCAGCAACACGATTGGATGTGCTGTCACAGTTTGGTAGATGATTTCATGTTCGGAAGGAGGGGTGCGATATGTGTCAAACAACCATCATCTTTGGTGTTACATTTTTTTTTTTTCCAATCAGGATTCCATATCTGGTTTGTCTATATAGACTGGCATAATGCCTACACTGTAAGATTTAGGAATATATTTCAATAGGTAGTTATATAACAGTTTTCTCAATGGACACAAGAGACAATAGAGAAACAGATTATTTTTTACATTTGAATTTTGTTAAACAAATGTGATACCTTTCACTTAAAACTAGTCAGACTCAGACATCTTTTTAGTACAATGCGAGTGACGTGTGCCAGATAGCCACAAGGCTACCTATTTGGTTTTGGTGTGGACCATTAATTGAAATGGAAATAACTTAAGACACAGTTTATAGGTCAAATTTGACTGTTAGTTTATGAACAAATTTCTTTGAATTAGTATCCTGTATTTCATAAAATTATGTGATAAGATCTCATGACTGTGGTCCTCAAAAATTTGCAACAATTTTTGTCCAATATTAAAGGAACGGTTTCATTAACAACCCTTTCATAGTGCCCGCCCCCACTCTGGCTATTCTATGCATCGCTTATAATTGAGTAAATACTTTGTCTTCCATCTTACTGTAATCATCACCATCTATCTGTCTGTTGAAGCCCTCCTCTCATCGCCACGATTATGTGCTGAGACGTGGCAATGTATGTCACTAAAAGCCAGCATTTGCTGGTCAAACACTGAACATTCAGTTGTGTCGGTGTCGAACTACTACAGCGGCTGTTATTGAGAAATATATGAAATGTGAGGGAAGTTGGAATTTACTGTATCATGTTGAAGTTGAATGTCTACTTTTACACACTACAGCACACATTTTGAGATTCTGAAAGAAATGAATTACATTTGCTTATTTTCATGCTATTTGGTTTTAAATGTAGAAATTGTAATGTAGATAGGTAGCCTAGATTATAGTTGCAAGGAAGGAAAACGGTAGTCAGATGGTACCGCAAACACAATTATAAAGTGAGATCAGGTCTCTTCAGTGCATACAAGACACGAAATTGAGTGACTGCTTTATTTTGGGCCCATAACAGCTCAGCTATCTGAACTTACATTACATACAAACATACACTCAGCAAGACGTAAACCTTAATTCTTCTGCCACCAGAGGTCATTTCCACATGTGTTTTTTGAATTGCTCACTCTGTGTTGCTCATTGTTAAACCTGAATGCCTGAGACACTGATGCTTAATATCTCACGGCATTATCTTTGCAGGTGCCCTATGAGACTCTAAACAAACGCTTCAGGGCGGCTCAGAAGAACATAGACAGGGAGACGAGTCACGTCACAATGGTGGTTGCAGAGTTGGAGAAAACGCTTAGCAGCTTCCCAGTGGTCGACTCGGTGGTCTCACTGCTGGATGGAGTGGTGGAAAAACTCAGCGCCCTGAAGAGGAAGGTGAGGGATGCAAATGCACGTACGCACACACATTACACATTACATATTACATATATGGCTTTGTCGCTGGGTTTTATTAAGAACTTCAATAACTCTCCTAATTGATTTGAATGAATCTATGTAGTCTTATGTACACTTTGAAAATTTGATGTCAACACTGATTGCAGATTATTCTGAAAAAGTTAGCTTTCTTCCTCGCGGGGCTCTATTAGTTATGTTGTATTTGGCAAACAAAAAAAACATCGTTACCATGACCCCATCCTGTTTACAGCGGTTGTTGAGTAGCAGAGTGAATCTCAGTTTAATGGCCTCTGTCTCTCTGTGGTTAGTTAATTTGTGTTCCAATTAAGCTAATTATACAGTAGATGTTGTGCTGTCATCAAAATCTTGCAAATCCAGTTTCAGAGGATCACTCATGTGGTTATTACAGAGATAATTAGAGGGAACAGAGAACTGGTTTAACATTGTTGGCACCTGTCCGACCTGTATACTGTATGTGGACAGGTAACTTGATTTCTGTCTTTAAAAGTTCAATTTTCTACTTTCAAGGCCGGCGTTTGGAAAGTTTTTATTTTCTAAATCTGGCCTTGAGGGGATGGAGATCAATGGGAGAATAACATTCTCTAAATTATTTTGTTTTAAATCAATCCTCTTCACCCATGGTGACCTGGTGAGACAGAAAGAGCAAGAAATTGCACTTTGGACAAACTATGAACTACATACAGAAAAATGCACTCTCAGCCTTGAGCAATACAAATGGGAGCTCTGCTTTGGCGCGGGTACTTAACTCGATCCAGCTATTAAAGGCCACATCGGTTGCCCTTGTTAACAAAAGCACATTACTGAGGTTGTATTCGCTCTGTAATGGGATAATTGTGGCCTTGGTGGATTGTGTTTGACAGTGGTGGAAGGCTGGTTCTCGAATCGAGTCAACTAATTACTGAAAACTGTCAAGTGTTTAAATCTTATTGTGAAGTTCTTTGTTTCTGTGGCAATATTGTCATTTCTTCCTTATTTCTACGTCACGTTCATGTTTTACATCATGCACCTCTTTGTAAATTCGATGTGTGTGTGTGTGTGTGTGTGTGTCCTGTAGGCTGCTGAGTCCATCCAAGCAGAAGACGAGAGTGCAAAGCTGTGTAAGCGTCGCATCGAGCACTTGAAGGAGCACAGCAGTGACCAGCCAGCCTCAGTCAACCTGTGGAAGAAGAAGCGCATGGACCGCATGATGGTGGAGCATCTGCTGCGCTGTGGCTACTACAACACAGCCGTCAAACTGGCCAGACAGAGCGGTATTGAGGTAACCGTTTGTGTTGATTGCTAAGTGTTGTATCAAGGTCATTCAGAGGATTTGGGAGTTCTGTGAGATCATAGAAGACAAATGCGCGCACACACACACACAAACACACACACACACACACACACACACACACAAAGACACCCAGCTGAGTGATAAAACACTTAATGATGTTTCAAAACACAAACTATCTATTTAACCTAATGCAATTTCTTGTTGAGAATTGACCTCTCAGTGAATGTGTTGTATGGCTGTGATGATCTGTTTTTTTGGGATGCTGTTATTTCTGTTAACACACACACATCCACTCTCTTGTGCTTCTAGGATCTTGTGAACATTGAGATGTTCCTCACAGCTAAAGAGGTGGAGGAGTCTTTGGAAAGGCAGGAGACCGCCACTTGCTTAGCCTGGTGCCACGACAATAAGTCCCGCCTCCGCAAGATGAAGGTAGCTCAGTTATGAGAATTTTATGAAGAACATTTCGACATTATTTGATTCATCGTAATATTATACAATGTAAAAGGACAAGATGTTTATTCAATTTAGTACAACGCAAATAGTTTAATTAGAGTTAATGAGCTGACAGCAAATAAAAAGTTTTAATTTTGCATCACCTCAGTTGTTTAAACTCAATGGCAGATTCTGTTCGTTTCTTTTGCAGAGTTGTCTTGAGTTCAGTCTGAGAATCCAAGAGTTCATCGAGCTCATCCGACAAAACAAACGAATGGATGCAGTCAGGTACAACACATTCAACCTTAAGCACACACACGCACACGCACACGCACACATTCATGTTGGAGAAAACTGAGAAAAAGAGTTTGGGTATTCCCTTTAGCTCAAAAGGTAGAAGACCTCCTGCCACAACAGTGTATTCTGAAGAACAATTTGCAGTTCACAACAGCTCCAGAACCGTCTGAAGTCTGCTGGGTGGCACGTCTCGCTCTGGGTGCAGGAAACACTGGGTTCACATTGTTAATTTGCATGTACCCACCCACAATGTAGTGATACAAAGCTGGTTAAAACCAGTAGACATGTAGAGGGTCACCCACTGCTCTTACGGTTGAATATTCTGTGCGTATGTCAGACATGCAAGGAAACACTTCAGCCAAGCAGAAGGTGGGCAGTTGGATGAGGTTCGGCAGGTGATGGGCATGCTGGCCTTCCCATCAGATACACACATCTCCCCGTATAAGGTAACACACTAACAATTGTGAATTTTTATTATTATTAATGTGTATTTCATCAAGACTTAATTAGTCATTTGTCGTGACATCAGAGTGAAAACGTACATATGACTGGACTCTGACTAAATGCTGATCCTACCACTTCTCCACCTTCTCTCTGTACCATCAGGATCTCTTGGATCCTGCCCGCTGGAAGATGCTGATCCAGCAGTTCCGATATGACAACTATAGACTGCACCAGCTGGGGAACAACTCTGTTTTCACCATCACCCTGCAAGCTGGTCTGTCTGCCATCAAGACACCGTATCCTTCCATGTTCTATTGACAATAATTAGTTTCAATATAATTCCCTCCAGTCTTTTTGATGCATGTGAGAATGCTATAATATAAACCTGAATAACTCCTATGACATTGATGTGACATTTTGCTTCACTGAAAGACATGTTTCGATCCTTAACCTCCATGATGTCTCCAGTCAGTGTTACAAGGAGGACGGTACCTCTAAGAATCCAGACTGCCCAGTGTGCAGTAAATCCCTAAACAAGTTGGCCCAGCCACTACCCATGGCCCACTGCGCCAACTCCAGACTAGTCTGTAAGATCTCCGGAGAGGTCATGAATGAAAACAACCCTCCAATGATGCTGCCTAACGGATATGTGTACGGCTACAATGTAAGTACACCATAAGACAACAGAGAGTACAGTGATGAAGCTGTTCTAAATGCAGTGTGGCAGCCAGCAAACACTCATGTTCAACCCTGTCCTTTCTATCTCTTCCAGTCTCTTCTGTCCATTCGCCAAGATGACAAAGTGATATGCCCCAGAACCAAAGAAGTCTTTAACTTCTCTCAGGCTGAGAAGGTCTATATCATGTGATCACTCAGCGGACACATCTGAGTGTTAACGTGATGGAATAAGACCTGGTCTGCTCAAGATAGCTAGTTGTGGAGCTGTGATCCAGTGCCCTTCCTCCCCCTCCCCCCCACAGACAAACGGAACAACTACCATCTCCCTCCCAAGACATAATCAGCTGAAGTTCACCAATCTCCTTCCCACTTCATCCCACAGGAACTGGACTCTTCTCACAGACTGTTTTCGATGTGGCTAGATAACAAGATCTCCTTTGATCAGATTCATTCAAGCACATGAACTATCAACATCGTCATTATTTTACAGGCCTTCACTTCGAAGATTACTAGATTACTAGAGTGAACGACTTGGGGGGTGGGCGGGCGGGCGGGCGGGCGGGGGGGCGGGTTCTAGGTAGATGTTTGATTTTACAACAAATAAATAAACCTGTTGAGGTTACTTGGACTTTCTCCTTTCAGTAGTGGTGTCCCTTTGTTACTAAAATAATGTTGCAGGACTGTGCTAAGTATTCTTCTATTAAACAGACTAACACAAGATTTGGGCTCTTTTGAAAACAAACATGGCTGCCTGGTCTTTTGATAGCATCAAATTTCGTGATGCATGCTGTTGACATCATTTGTCTTCAAGACATGTTTTTTCCCTTCTGTTTTTTTTTGGGGGGGGGTGGGATAGATGTTAAAGGTCATCTTTAAACTGTCTGCCTTTTTTTGCATTGAATTTTATCGCCCCATGATTGTGAGACCGGAGCCTGATTTGGACTTCAAAGAGATTCTTTTAGAAATGTAAATACTAGATAGGATTTGTTCATCCTCATGTGTAAATTTGGTCGTCTTTGGGGACCATGAGGGGAAAACATTCTCAAGCTGTGTGGACTGAACAAGTCTCTCCATGGGTGTCTCATTTCTGAGGAAGCTTTCTCATGAACTTTGCCACATAATTTACGAAAGTACTATCTGTCATACTGAAGTTAACCCAATATTCAAATATGCCAACCGTCTCCGATGACACTTTTTATTGAACAATTTGTCTTCCCTTTGTTTTGTGTGAGGCTCGGCAGTTTCCTGAAAGCAGTTTCTTAAAGAAATGGCTCCACATCAGTTAACTTTGGGTATCTCTTCAGTTTAAAACAGAGACTTGGTACTGTGGTTAATTAAATATTGCCAAATTACTTTTAATTTTTAAAGCTCTTTTCCCAACAATGAACAGTGCAACAGAGAAGGACTCTACTGATGCTGCTTAGTATGAAATCTTCTTGCTGCAACAACACCACAGTGTTTATGTAGCATAAAAGTACACCAAGTGTGTGAACATGTCACACAGTTTCACACACGCCTGCCTTTATATCCAGAATGCGTTAACATGCAGGGTCACGACCTTGACTGAGCTGCTGGTTGATCATCCTTCCTTTTTTTTTTTTTTTTTTAAACCTGGAAAAATTGTACACTGGATTCATTCTTACCCATCATTATCTTGAAAATGTACTATAAGATGTACCAAACACACAAATCAGGAAGTAATGTGGATGAACCGAGCAGATAGTTCGGCTTTCAGTGTCGACTTAAGCACAAATAACCATTAAATTGTACCCACAATGCCCCACACCAAGAAATCAAGAAACAGTTTTATGTTTAACGTGATCAATCTTTTGGTCAATCATTTTTCTTCCATGTAATGTTTATTGAGAAACCAAAAGTTGCCTCATCTGTGCCCATCAATGCATTTTGGACTGTCTTGTGTGTTGGTGTTGATAGAATAGATGACAGGGTTGTTTCATGAGCAATATGCTGCATAAAAGAATTTAGTGAACTTTGATTTCAGTGGTTCTTCATTCGCTGTGTCTTCTGTGGATCACATGGATCATTACCATAGGTGTCTCCGGAGGACTCTTTCACATTGAAATTAAGTGCGTCTCTCACCCGAGACTACAGCACCACCGTCTGAAAAGGTCAGCAATCAACGGGGGTCGTGTTTTTAGTCTAGGAGTGAAAGGTGTCTATACAGATGGTAATATAGTCTCGGTTTCTTATCACAGGAGTAACGCTGCAATAAATAAGCAACAGGAAAGACCTCAGATGGCAAAGCACATTTGATAAGCTTTAATCAGTTCTTTAATGTTCCTTTTCAAAAGACACAAACCAGTAAAACTACTCTGTCTATAATCAACTGGACCTAGAACAGGGCTTTAGAAACTATGAACAAGAATGACTTAATTTGAAACTGAAGAAAAGTTCTCTTCACAGTATTTTAGAAAAACTGACTGAAAGGTTCTTGTTGAAAGATTCTTTTCTAAGTGTTATATATTTACACTTACAATAATTTTCTGGTAAGAAAAATGTAAATCCTGTCATTAAAGGGATTCCGTCACAAAACAGTCCAATGTTTTAAGTTTATGCGCTGTGAATAAAATTGTCTAGAAAAAAAGAAAAGTGAACCGGAAGAGGTGTGACCGTTTCGAGCCAACGTCACAGCAAGTTCGATATAAATACATCTGCGCTCCCTCCAGCTCACCATCTTGAAGGTGGCGCACTGCAGACGTAAACGGCCCACTAATACCTCATCATTTTTCCAACATGTCTGACCAGCTTTGCAAACTCTTTGTCGGTGGACTAAACGTGGACACTGACGATGATGGCCTGCGGAAGCATTTTGAGATGTACGGCACGCTCACCGACTGCGTTGTCGTCGTGAATAAGCAGGTACAGCGGTCCCGCTGTTTCGGCTTTGTCACCTACTCTACACCGGAGGAGGCCGATGCAGCAATGGCGGCTAGGCCGCACACCGTCGACGGTAACTCCGTCGAGGTGAAGAGAGCTGTGGCGAGAGAAGACGCAAACAAGCCAGAGGCCCTGGCAAAGGTGAAGAAAATCTTCGTCGGTGGCCTGAAAGACGACATTGAGGAGGACCATCTGAGCGAATATTTCTCACAGTACGGTGAAATCGAGAAGGCCGAGGTCATCTCGGAGAAGGAGACCGGAAAGAAACGGGGGTTCGGCTTTGTTTACTTCACTGATCACGACGCGGCTGATAAGGCAGTTGTGGTTAAGTTTCACACCGTAAATGGACACAAAGTTGAGGTGAAGAAAGCCCTCACCAAGCAGGAGATGCAAGCGGCCAACAGAACCGGTATGTCGCCGAGAGGGAGACCTGGTAGAGGCATGAGGGGGAATCAAAATGGCTACGGCAGCAGAGAGTACGGCGGAAACTACAACTACGGAAATGGCGGCGGACCCTATGGTGGTGGCTATGGAGGGTACGGCGGCGGCGGGCCATATGGTGGTGGCTACGGAGACCAGGGTAGTGGCTATGGCGGTGGTAACGGCTACAACGAGTTTGGCAGTGGCTATGGGCAGCATTCTTCTGGCTATGGCCCAATGAAAGGAGGGCCCTTCGGTGGTCAGAGGAGCGCTGCTCCCTACAACAGAGGGGGTGGTGGCGGCTACCCGAGGGGGGGCTACGGCGGTTACTAAATGATTCTGCACGATGGAGAATCAACCACCCCCACCACAAATTACCTCCAGCCATGATTTGGACGCCAAAACTCAAATTCACTAACGGGGCGTCTGCCGTGAAATCCTACCATGGCAGACATACGGACACAGAGACCCCCGTCTTCATAATGAAGACCTCAAACCCCCAAACAGGTAGGAAGGTCACTTCCCAGAAAGCCTGATAACACGAACAGCGGCTGTTGCCGTTCAACTAGGACACTTTCAAATACCGAATAAAATCTTACAGTGATCCCTTTTATGTAACATGACCCACGCCGGCGGCGTGTAGTTGTCGCTTAGAGATGGAATTTATTTTTTATTTGCGTTCACCCGCTGTTTCGATGTAGGATTGTTTGCTATTATTCTTATATTTGAATTTTAAGAAATTTAGATTTGTTTTCTGGAGTAAAGTTTCAATGTATGAGGGTGAGGTAGCATGTTTTTGTGGATTTCATAGTTCTGTCTTATTGATTTTGTATACTTATTTACTACAAAGGCGGGAACGTGATACTACAGGATCCAATTTCCTTGTTTCCCTCCCCATACTGTGTTCTTTACTCAAACTCTCCTCACACATAGTACTAGTTTCGGTCTAAATATTGTTCATTTTCCATTTACCTGTAGCAATATATAATGTATATTGTATACCTTAATGTCTGGAGAACAAAATTTACTGTTAAAACGCTTTGGTATGCATATGTATGTTCATTTTAAATAAAACGTTACACCACTTAGCTTAGTTATTTTACTTATTTAACCAGGATTCCTCAAGTTTATCCACAGGTCTTTATAAGTGATCATCTGAGCTTTAGTTACAAGACATCCGTTTATTCCCTTACACTCAGGTGGGTGAAATGGTTTTAGTCTACCTACAGCCAATGCATGTAGGCTATAACCTTGTTTTTAAATGATGTGGTTTTTTTAGGCATTGCTAATAACTTTTTATTTTTTACATATCTGAATACAATATGTGGACAAAAGGGCTCTGATAATTATCTTTGATTATTCCTACATTTAGGTGTTCTTACTTGTATTCCGGTAGGCTATCCCAGCCAATATAGCCGTATCAGTTTGTTTGTAGGCTACCTCAGGACCCTGTTGATTACCTGGGGTCGATTGTGATAGGAGTCTGAAATATCTCTTTAGGATATCCACTTCCAGCAAACTAGGTATGTAAATCAACCTGTCTTTACTCTGTGTTGGTCAACCATGTATGGACTCTGGTGCCATTTTATCTTACACAACTTAAAACATAGCTTTTCGAAGCTTTCAATGCGTCTTATTTAGCTAATCTTAAATAAAAGCTCAAAGGGGGGAGGTGCTCAATTTGGTCTTGTAATGAAGTGGGTGGAAGGGGACCCACATTTTGTTCCACCATTATATGACTTAATGGAACAAGTAAATTGGTGTCTCCTCCTCGAAATCTTGACCTGTCCAATATCTCACCCTGTCTCTCTCCCATTTCCCCCAGGTTGCTACGGTAACCTGGCTGCAAGGACATCACCCTGAACACTATTCGGTGTGTGTCTGCACGCCGACGGGGGGACAAGAGTGGTCGTTCCTTCTCCCCCTCAGGTGAAGTCACTTTTCAGACAGGATTCCTCAGTGTGAGTGGTCCAAATGCAAATGGGAGAGTAAAGCTGCCTCTAGACTGAGGTGTTTTGTAGATGTGCTAGGGCTATAGGTTTTATGGGAATTTTCTATAACAGTGCCGTAGTGCTCTGACGGGCCAATGACCAGAACTGAAAGTTAGTTGTCAACATATGAATTGACTTCCTAGACCAACATACTGTAGGTTCCCAAACACAAATTTGCAATTTGGTCCCATTTAAGGTTTCATAATATAATCACTTATGACACAATGGGCTCGATCAATATATGTAATATCAAAGTTGGTGGCAACAATAGAAAAGGTGCTGGTAAATAAGCACTTGGCATTACTTGAGTACACCAACAGTAAGCTCTTCAGTTGGTTTCATTAATACATTTTACCTGTTGTAAGTGGAAAGCAATGTGATGCTGCCCAGAGCTTTAAAACAGCTGGGTCAGCCTGGCCTATACCTGACTGATTATCTCAAGGCTTGTTACAAGACAGGGAGGCAGAAATGGCTCAAACCGCTTACGTAATCAGCAAATCTAAATGGATGTTCTCTACTGGACACTGCTACTGCATCTAAATATATTTAGGGACGCTATGTGACAGTCAGTTGTAGTGTTTTTCTACTGTGGAGGTCATATTGCTCTTCCTGAAACAAGATTTTGTCCATTTCTTTCCCAGGTTTTATTAGCTGAGGTATTATTAAAATTGAGGTAGATGCTCATTGCAAAATAAACAGTGATGTTAAAGTAGTTTGGATTTAACTAAAGGATGATTTATTACCTTTGGCAGACCATATTAGCCTCAGGTATACAAGATACAATTAGTGATATTCTAAATTAATAGGCTGAGGCATTAATGAAGACCATGGCCTGGGAGCCTTAACAAAATGTTTTAGGTGTTTCATTCCGCTCTTTTGTGGAGGTTTGATTTTTGGGCCAGTCTTTATTTATATTGTGCTATTCAAACCCTTTCCTGCTAATCGCCAGCTAACTGCAACGTCTGCTGACCAAATGTCAATTCATATATATCTAAAACCATTCTCTCTGGTCTGTATTCAGTCAGTGGCAGATTTAAAGAAGAAAAGAGAAAAATTTAGCCCAATAATTTAGCCCCCAAGTTGCATGGAGTGCTGTCAAATGCAGACAAATGTGTGCTGAGCGTGTTCCTTAAGATTTTATATTGGAATTGTATGGTATACTTACATGTTAGTAAAAGTATACAAGGAAACATCACAGCATTTAATGTGACCAAAGTTGAAGTAGTTAGTCACATTTGAGGAAAGGGTAATCCTTGACCTTTGATGCTTTGCATGTAGAATGTGATTTAAATGTCTTTAGTGATGCTTTACAGTTATGAGTGTAAATTTTACTTTGTTCTCTTTTATAGGACTTATGGTGCTTCAGGATCTCTGATCAACACGTAGGAATTAAACAATTGTTATGTTGGCCATACTTTTTTATGAATCCATAATAAATCTATATTTTTATATACAAATACGCTTGTTATGTCACTTATTTACATCAGGACCAACAGGACCGTTCGGTTTCATGTTCCATGGTGATACCTGTCATGAAGAGGTCCAAATTGTGAACTGGTTGTTTCCAGCGTTGACAGTCAGTCTGACAGACTGCTTTAAATCATTGGTGTTGGTAGAGGGAAGATGATCAGCTGGGCTGTGGTATTAGTTTCTGCATCGTCTCCTATTCATTTATAACATTGTGTTCCTTAATCGGGAAAAGGCTGACTGCATCTTTTTTTTTGTTCATTCAGTCAGTCTCACTGTTTACTTTCTCATGTTTCTGTCTGGAGTTCAGGAACTTTCTACAACAGATTTGCTTTTGGCGTGTTTATTCATGCCTCTGCCTTGCAACCTCCATTACAAGTTTTCTCTAGCATTATATAACTTTCATTTGGCAACAGATGCATCAAGGGGGAAGCGGAGAAGTGTAGCATTAAATTACACAGAAATTATGTTGACCAAGCTCGATGCTTTACTGGAATGTACTGCAACATTTTTAGGGGGAAAAGGTTGGTATCAAAATACCAGTCAGATCCTTTAGTGATTTCAACAGGTCGCTGATACTGGTATGTTGCTACACACATTCATTTGATGTAGAGTCTTTTGAAGTAAAAGAAGTACCCGAGCGGCCTGGGGAAAACAGAAGTTTTGCCATCTGTAAAAAGTGACTTGGCTTAACACTTATGCCATACAAGTACAGACCTGTCATATCAAGTCACAATGAAGAAAACCTTTGAGACAGTTATTCAACAGCCACATTATATTACATATGAATACATTATTAAACAAGCCTAACAAGAGTCAGCGCTATCATTTAATTTATGTAAGCTGACAAAAAGGAAATGCTAACTACAGATAAATGCTGTAGATGCACTAAAAAAAGAAAAGGTACTTTTTTGATATACTGTGGACATTCGTCACATTTTCTATTGAAAATGAGTTTACTACAGATTCAGCATCTAAAACTGTCGGTTAAATACATGTAGATTGTGGCTAACTATTGGATCAGATCCAAAAACAGGAGCCGCATTTTAGTTTTAAACATCTGAACTTTGCCCTTAAATATTTGCATTGATTGAAAAAATGTATCATCAGTAACTCTTAGATACATAACATGAATAACAGAAATTTTGTTCAAGGTGCATGGTCAGCCATGTGCATGAGGGAAACCATGCTGCTTCCTATTTCATGGTTTCTGCCAGTGTAACCTGTTATCCAAGTCCCTGGGAGATTCATTCTGAGACTCACTGTACATATTATTTTGTTCTGTATGTTTTTATACATGCCCCAGACCAAGAACATTATTCCACTCTTTGGGTTACGCACTAGGTATTAAGATGCCCCCGAAATTGTTATAAAATTATTTTTATTCATCTAAATGTAATCGAATGCTAAATGATATATGATGCGTTTAAAGCACGCACAACAAACACGGACAGGCTTTATAATTACGTCGGAAATGTATTTCTATACGTGTAAACACTGGTTGTTGTGCAGTACTAGTGATATAATCAATTATAAGAAATAAATCTAAAGTACGTCCTTTATACTTTGCGAACAACTTCACCCACAACAAGGATCGAAACCCATGCTTTCCCTCTCCTTAGAAATGAACCTTAAGATTTCCGACATGCTATGAAGGCAGCATTACCGTGAGTGGTCTACTAGCCAATGCGGGTGGTGATTTTTTTTCAAGATGACCAATCAGCGACTGCTACGACTAAAGAAGGCAAGTGAGTCAAACGGCCCGCCCTGACGTTGTTCATTGAAGAAGAAGAGGGACGGTCTGTTAGCACACTAGCCCGAGAAGAAATTCAATCATGGCGTCTAAACTCTGCAAGCTTTTTGTCGGAGGACTGAACGTGGAGACGACAGATGATGGCCTCCGCACGTACTTTGAGCAGTACGGTGCGCTCAGCGACTGCGTCGTGGTCATGAACCAGCATGTCGGACGGTCCCGGTGTTTCGGTTTCATCACCTACTCAACACCGGAGGAGGCCGACGCAGCAATGGCGGCTAAGCCACATGCCATTGAAGGTAACAGCGTGGAACTGAAAAGGGCCATTGCGCGGGAGGATGCCAACAACCCAGACATCCTTGCCAATGTCAAGAAGATTTTCGTCGGCGGTGTGAAAGACCACATTGAGGCGGACAATCTCACTGAGTACTTCTCCCAGTTCGGAGCGGTGGAGAAGGCCGAGATCATCTCCGACAAGCAGACCGGCAGGAAGAGAGGTTTCGGCTTTGTCTTCTTCGAGGAAACCGACTCCGCCACCAAAGCGGCGCTAACCAAATACCACACCATCAGTGGAAACAAGGTGGAGGTGAAGAAAGCTCTGACCAAGCAGGAAATGTCCACCGGTGGCCGCGGAGGAAGGGGCCGCGGAAGAGGGATGCAAAACTACGGCGGCGGAAGAGGGGGTGGCGGCTACGGTGGAGGCTATGGCGGCAATTACGGAGGTGGCTACGGAGGAAGCTACGGCGGGGGTTACAACGGTGGTGGCGGTGGAGGATACGGGGGGGGATATGGAAGCTACGACGGATACGACAACCAGATGGGGGGTGGATATAGTAATGGTGACTTTGGCGATGGCTACGGACAGCAGAACTCGAGTTATGGTGCAATGAAAGGGGGCAACTATTCCTTCAGGAGCGGGGCTCCCTACAACAGAGGCGGAGGTGGCGGCGGCTATGGCAGGGGTGGTGGAGGATTTAGCGGTGCCTATTAGTGGCTGCCACATGTATTGAAATATTCATGGGGAAAACCTGATTACAACGAACTTGAATTTACACACATAACACAAGCCCGGGTGGGGGTGTGGGGATCTTTGTTGAGTTCAATTAAAAGGGAGAAGTGCCCATCACCCATGCTGAATGAATGAGACTGTCCTCAGAACCCCAGCGACCCCCACCCGGATACCATCTGTCCTCTTTATTCCACACATCATGGACTTTACTACTAAGAATTGTGAATTATTTGTCATTTTGTTATGTTGGGAAAAGACATGTTATGTACAATTTCTAAAGTCGCAATCAATGTTAGTAACTGCTTCTCAACTGAATTGAGGTTGTTTGTTTTGCAAATCAGTCAAATGTTATTTTTTTGCATCATGAGCTCAGGGTTTTAAGTGGAGTTGGTGGCAGTGCCCAGCAGCATGGGACTCTTGATTGCTTGAGTTTCTTGATCTTAAACAGTTTCTGTGACAAAGTATTTTTTTCTGGAGAAATGTCACAGACTGTTGACTGTAAATTGCTTTTTCCACTTTTCCTGTCACATCACAGGTTTTTTGTTTAGATTAAAATTGTTTGAAATCAATGTTCAGTTCACCCCTATGTTTTATTCTGGTTTTATTAAAGTTTTTAATGTTTTGAAAATTAATATCTTGTCTTGATTTCAACACAACTGCATTAAAGGTAGTTTTTGGCGCTTTTTACCAGCATTGCTTTCAGAAACATGCCTCCCCTTTTGTGACCATGTGTGTATTCAGTTCATACAACTGCCACCAGGGGGGAGTACTGCCTGTAAATTAATGCATCTCTACCTTAACGGCCATTTTATATAGAGAGAGATTTGCATTGGTGATGGGAATCAACTGTCTTTTCATCTGACCCTGTGCATTTCATGACATGTACAATTTATATGGCAATCGGGCCAAAATCTAGTATTAGCCATTCTTGACAAATAATTAATGCATGTGGGTATATAGAACAACATTTCACAAATCCCTGCAGAATATGTGGATGCAAATGATTCCTCACAGAATATTTTAACGATTTTTTTTAAGGCGAGTATTGGGTTTATTGCCAAGTAAAGATTTCCACCATACGAGGAATTTGGTACATTGGTGCTAACTATAAGCAAGATGATAAATGCATAAATAAAGAGCAAGCACAGGTATGGAAATACAAGTACTAATAAAAGTCGAGTACTGTGGTATACAAAGTACGCAAAAGTACAAACTAAGAATCCACTTGCATACTAGTCAATACTTAATTCTACACTTTTTTTTATTGATTTCACTTTCATTACCAAGCAAAGCGGTTGGTTGGTTGTTATCTATTAACATTACCTTTGAGTATACAGTGTTTGGTTTTATGTCCACCTGGTTATTCAAATGTATCACATCTCTTATTCCCATCCAGTAGTGTTTCACTGTTAGGAAGTGTTACTGCACAACATGAAATCCACAGACACACTTGTATTTTGGAGGGATGAATTTCACGAGTGCACCAACAGGGTTATTTTTTATTTTTTTATTTTATTTTTTTGTGGAAACTGCAAGCAGGAACTCTGAGAGTAGGAAAAGAGTAAAGAGCCCTCACTCTGACCCTGTTTCGGGCATCCAAGATGCCCAGAATGTTGTCCACAATTTCACCTCTGTTGTCCGATAGAAAATTGAAATATTAACCATTTTAGCCTATTTCTCTTTTTCAATTCACAATCACTGAGTTATTACTTCAGATTTAAGACTTTTGCTGCAGCACATCATCTCACCTTCAAAGACGTTTGTCTAAAGGAAAAAACATAATGCCAAAAGAAACAATTATATAAAACATGCCCATGTCCAGATACTAAATCTAATCATCAATTGTCCCTAATGTCAGCTATCACAGCTAAATTATATGAAAAGTCAGACATAAAGTGGAAAAGGTCAAACATAAAAATAAACGGCAACACACTGTTGGACCTTATATAAAAAAAAAGATTAAAAAAATGAAGATCTCATAGTAGCAACAGAGTGGAGTCTCCTCCTGAATATACGATCTGTGAGGTTGTACAGCGCTCATGCCTGCTGTGGTGTCGGACTCGGTGAGGATGGACGGTGTGTCGCTGGGGTAAGTTGGCTCAGCTGTAGGGATTATTCTGTAAGGCTGTGATTCACGCTGCTTCTACATCTGCTGCATGAAATATACCCCACATGATCCACAGGCCATAAATACAACAAGCATACCCAGATAGCTTTCTCCTAGCATCCGACATCAAGCTAGCTCTGTTGACTAGCTTTGGTAAGTTAGCTAGCACGATCGGCTGTCCAGCTGATGCGGTGAAGTTGCTAACAAAACTCATGTTAACATGTAGAAGCTGTCATCGCGTCGTTGCTTTCTGTAGAGTAAGCAGGGTGTGGAGTTGTGTTTCTTGCTCCTACATTTGTTACAAATTGTGGGTTTAGCAAATTATTTGCCAAAGTTAACGAGAGATATCAACAAAGTTGACGACTAGCCGTGCTAATAGCTAGCAAACCTACCCGGTTTGATGCAAGTCATAACAAACCCTTTTGTTCCAATTAGGACCATTTTGATCAAAAAGCTTTATTTCGCCTGTTTGGGTTATGAGTTAGGATGTATGCTTTTGATGACAACCAGCTACTCAAAGTCCTTCATTCCTTTTGCTATCAGGCTATTAAACACTGACCGCAGTCCTTTCAAATGATCGGACCCACTCCTCAAATGGGACGTTTGTTTTTATAGATGTTCCCTCTGATCCGTTGATCCGCTGCCTCGGACATATAATTATCTTTCTTGTGAGTTTGGAGGTTTATGTATGTCCTGGGTAAGCTGTAAACAAATTGCTCTTCATTGTATTAAATAAAGTTGTCTGAATCTGAGTTTATCCTCCTTAATTGGTATTTTTCTATGTATGACGAAGTGCTTTATCAGTATTTGTTAAACATTTAATGGCAAATGTGACTCCATATTACATGGACTAACAGTTAAACTCAGAAGTTCTCAAAGGGCAAAATACCCTCAGATCAGTGCAAATCATCTGTGGTTTAGAAGTGAACTATTTACAGGATCCAAAGATAATTCATCGACCACTCTTTCGATAGCAAACAATGCCAATGAACGAGTTAGGCTTTGTTAGGATTTCCTGCTTCTTTTTCTCTAATGTAGCAATATATTTAATATCTTCTGGATGTGGTTGGTCAAGTGTATTACTCACTTGTGATGGGCATGGGTGGGTGAGTGTTTCACCTCCACCTTTCTAGCGTCCCTAATGATGAAGCAGAAAGTAAACTTTGCGCTCACCATCTGTCCCCAATGATCCAAACACTCCCCCTCATCTCTCGGCAGTCTGGTGGCCCCACCGCGTCCGAACTGTACCACTGATTCAGAGGATGACATGGTGAATGGAGGGATGCACACCTTCAACCAGACGCACATGAGGAAAGCTTTCCAGCTGATGAACGAGCTGAGGAGGTTAGTCGATTTTTTTCTGTACAAGAAAGTTTTATTTTTCAAGTACATCCCACATAATAGCAGCGTAATTAAACTACAAATAAGAGCGTACGAATGTTTCTATTTGATCACGGCTGTTTTACTTTGGCCTGCCAGTGTTTGAGTGAACCGGCTTTAATACGCTTTGTCATCCTCGGTTCACCTGGCTTATCTGAAAATGTCCGTCCAGCAGTCAAATATTTCTGGCTAAGTGTTCGACTTTTTTGAATAGAGATTTAGAAATCTGCATCTCCCAGCTATACAAATCTATATATTCTACAGGAATGATTTAGCACATCCCTGGTTATTAACACCTTTATTTGCACATTTGCTGGAGGCCGTCCTGTACTTGTTTAGCTTCAAAGATTCACACCTTTTTCCTGGCTCTAGTATGCATATTTATGTCCACCCAGCAATACAATTAAGAGATAATATCTCTTTTCATTCTCTATCCCTCCTTCAGTAAAAAGATGCTGTGTGACGTCCAGCTGGTGGCGGGGAGCGTTGAGGTGCCAGCGCACAGGGTGGTCCTGGCGTCCTGCAGCCCCTACTTCTGTGCCATGTTCACAGGTACCTGCCCACTGCTGTTTGGTTTGTACATGCGATTTGTGTGTGTTCACGGCTTCTGTATGATGTGGTGCTCAACAGTGTGTGATTGTGTGTGTGTGTGCAGGTGATATGAGTGAGAGCAAAGCCCATCAGGTGGAGATCAGAGAGGTGGACGGGCAGACGTTGAGGAAACTGGTCGACTACATCTACACTGCTGAGATAGAGGTCACAGAGGACAACGTCCAGGTGAGAGTGTGTGCTACAGAGTGTTCATGAACTGGGGGAGAGAATGTTAGTACGAGCCCCTTTTGACTTCCTCTCTTCTGTTGTTCTTTTTCGAAGTTCAATTTTTCTAAAAGAGAACATTTAGCTGCCCGGTGATCAGCATTTAATTGTCTTGCTGTTCGTCTGCTTCTACGATCTACACCAAGCAGAGCTGCTGTTGCTCCCAGCAAAACATCTGGGCTCCCATGCAGTTGTTATGAAGGAAACTTCATAGTGGCGTGACCCTTTTCCGTGCCTAGAGGTTTGTTTTTGTGTCTCTCCAGTTTGAGGACATATCAGGTTAACTACATAATAATCTGGTTTTTAAACACTAGCAACCACAAAACCCTCCAGGATTCTCGAAAGGGAAGTGGCCAACCATCTTTCTGTGTGTCTTCGTGCTGTGTGCAAGTTATCAGAAGTTTTCAACCCCCTTCAGCTCCACCATTAAATGAGCTTTTGGGGGGATATGTAGTGAGTTTCATTGTTGCTTGAACTTTTAGATCAAATAATGGACTCAGGTGAAATCTAAGTCCAATTTGATTAAGTATTTTTATAACGTTTTTTCCGAAAAAAAATCATCTTGTGACGGAAAAGCAGTAAAAGAAAAGTAGAGTAAAGGAAGAGCACGCTTCGTTTTATATTTACTACTGGTTGATGTTAAAGATTTCAGCTCGTCATAAGTTGTTCCTGAAGATCTGATCACTTTTGATGGTTGGTCTCTTTTTTCAGAGTGGTCAGGACAAACCTGCCTGAGGAGCAAATATTTGCTACAAGCGAAGTGAGAACTTGTTATGGTTGTGCTTTGCTGTGAAAACATTGGACGGCTGGTAACTGCATGGCTCGGGACACAAGTTTGAATAAATGCAGCAGGATCAAGCTACAGCCTGGACACTTCCTCTGCTAATAATCAGAGGAAGTGTGCACGGAGAGAAGCAGGAAATCCTCCGACTGTTTGCGACGTGCCTGCCTGATTGGCTCACTCACGAATGCTTGACGTGTGTTTTGCCTCATGATCAGGTTCAAACTTCTTTAACTTCAGTATCCCTCTCCTCTGTCTTTGCTGTTTAACATGCAGTGTGGCTCATGCTTTTTAAACCGAGGTTCAACCAGGGTTTATACTTGTTTATTTTGTGTTTTCAAAGGCTCAACTCTTGTTGTCCAACTCTGTTTTAGGGGACAAGGGTCAGTTTCAAAGTGAGTTACACCAACCGGGTTGCTACCAACCAGAGGGAACACAGTCGTAGTGCTATCGTCTTAGGTTTGTCGTTGCCAATAAAGAAATGCTGCGCCGTGTTGACAGTAATGTTTTCAAATACAAAGTAAAGGATAATTGGATCAACATGGAGA
>CAAKHC010015166.1:6254-16898 GCA_901007825.1 Macroramphosus scolopax
AAACTACCTGTACTGTATAAAGTACTGTAAGCAGGTCACAGTGTGCTGAAATATACGTCTCCATCTATTCTTCAGTATATCCCACTGACAGCTGGAGCAGCAGGAATAATATCTTCCCTCCTTCCAGTCTTTAGAGAACCTCTGCTATCTGTGAGGGATTATCATATTTCATTCAAGCCTGTCTGGCAAATGTCTTTTTTTTTTTGGCATTGAGACTGTCCAACGAACTGCCCAAAAAGTTTTCAAACTGCAGCCTGAAGCGTTCTGATGTGTTTTCAAAGCTGCGGAGGTTTTTTTTGACGTGTTGGGAGCTCGTAAACCGGCTCTGTGTTTTAATAGAAACTCTCTTGTCCGTGTGTTCGGACGGCTTCTGCTCAGGATTTATTGTATATACTGAGAGCGCTTAATTTGGTTGTTGCCCTCGGTTGCATCTCCGGCCTTCTCACGCCATCTTCCAGCCAGGCTGCAGGTTCGAGGTCTCCGGTCAGAGGCCTCCGTCCCGTCTGAGTCACAGTCTGGACTGAAGACCTGCAGGTCCCAACGTGACGACCTGAACAAGCTGCTGGACACATGAATCCTTCCCAGCCGGCTGTAAAGCCTGTATGGTTCAGATACATCAAGATTAATGTGAAAACGACACACTTCCAGGTGCAATACGAGCATCTATTATCACGAGCTGGAGCCAACACCGCCGTTAAATATCAGGGTCGACCCAAAGACCCTGTTCCCCTTTTAACAAGAGCAGACATGCAATTAGAATAATCATGTACCGGAGACGGATAAATGTCCAATAAACCGTTAATGTTCGGGGCAATCAGCAAAGCTAAAGGATGAAACGTCCTGTTCAAATTAAGATGAATACGTTCCTAACGACTGTTTTCAATCCCGGGATTTTAATGACGGAAAACGGAGAGAAGGATGATCCATTACGGGTTGATAAGACCTCCAGTCAGTGGGGTTCTGTCACCGAGGTGTTCCTCGTACGCGCTCCACCTGCGAAGGTGTTGAAGCCTTCTTGGATGAAGTGTTGTAATTTACAGTTGCTCTTTTTTTTTTATCCACTTCAGCATCACCTGTTTCTGTTGAGACGTTTCCTGGAAGACTTTTCCACCTCTCAGGCAGCAGTTGTGATCTTCGTCTATCCAGCTGTGGCTGAACGGACGAGGAAGAGGAAGAGTTTATTCCCGTTCGACGTGTGGGAGAAAAGCGGGCGATGTGCTGAGGGATGTTTTACCTGTTTATAAAGTCTAAGAAGGACGTCGTCCCCGGATGAATCACATCACTGTACAACCAACATTAGAAACAGCTGATTGCATGAATGGTAGATGATGAGCCGTAACATCCGTCGTCGGGTTCCAGCAGGGGAACCTTCCCTCGCCGCGTCTCTCGACCGACACAAATCTAATTGTCAAACTGCGGTCGCGGCGGTCGCCAGGTTCCGAGACACGGCTTTGGAGTGAAGTTCCTCGGGCGGCACAAGCTGCGCCTCTGGGTGCGACTTGTTTCAACACACGCTGAGATGATTGTGTACACCCTGGACATCTTCCCTCTGTTTAACACTGAGCAGAAGGTGCACGGACGTGTTGGTAGATAAGAGACCAGACTGTGATTAACGGTCCACTGTTTTTCTCTCTGTTGGAGCAACATATTCTTTTTTTTTGCTCTGGATGCGCCTGTTGCCATGGTAACAGTGCAAATTCCTGACAAGCAGGTGGATGAAGGTGGAGACGTCTGGTGATCGGCACTCTGTGTGTCTGGCACACGTGTGGGGAAAAGTAACTTGCTCGCGATCCTCTCGCTGCCGTTGCGTTCTAATTCCTTAATTCCCGTCTCGGCTCCGCGTCGCGGTCTGAGTCGCTTCCCTTTCTTCTCTGAGCTCTCCTCCCTGTGTCGCATTGAATCCTCCCCGTTTGAGGCTGTGTGTGTCTCTGCTCTTCAGTTTCCCTCTTATATCTGCTGCAGTGCTTTGATTCGAGCCGGTCGCCTACAGTGGCAAGGAGAGGTCACGCTCTCACGCACACACACTCACACACACACTTGAACACACAGTCTGAAGCCGGAGTGTGTAGAAACGCAGCATCAGCTGTGTGTGTGTTCGTGTTAGTGCCCTTCCTGACACCTGGGGCTAAACCAGTTCTGTGGAGCAGTATTAGTACTTAATGAGATGTCTCATCACACACACACACACAGGCTGTTTCAACACTCTGCTTCTCCCTGCCGTCCTCAAACACCGACACACACACATGCTTGCATCATCACAGGGTGTCACTGAGCGTCAGAAGCGTTCAGCAGAGATCGACTCCGGGGGCTACAGAAAACGATCCGCGTCCTTGTGAGCTACCGGCCAACATTTGACATATGGAATCGATCTGTCTAGTTAATGAAGGTATCAATCGTTAGCTCAGACGCTAGCCCACCGCCGGCCTCGTGCTCCGTGCCGACGGAGGGAGGCGGCGCAGGCAGGTCCTCCCTCCCTGTCGTTTTAACCGTGTTCAACGCGCAGAGCCGAATGTCGGGCGGCGCACGAGACGTCCTGACGGGGACATTTCCACCTGGACATGCAGGGCGGAAGGTTTCACTGCCCTGCGAGGCCCCGGCTGCTGGTTCTCAGACAGGTGGAAAATTGTCCCCACAAGCGTGTCTGCTGACGGAGAGTAATGGATACGGCAGTGAAGCACACCTGCAAGGCGACTGGAAATCCCTCATTTGAAAGTCATGTGAGACGCACACCGGGTCTGATGGTGTCCAAAAATCTGAGTCTTTTATCGTGCATTTCACGTGTCTGGCTTATTTTTAGCTGCAAGAATCGTTTCCGTTTGACATCGCCTTCTTTGGAGGGTCAAGAAATAGCAGAAAGCAGTTTTTTTTTTGGCTCCATCCCCGATCGGGTCTGATTGACAGGAAGCTTATTGACCAACAGGGACGCACGTTTCCGTCCGTCTGAGACAGTGTTGCCCGTCCCCGTTTATTCCGTCTTTATTCAGGGAGGAGGATTAAAGCGAAGAAAGCAGCAAAGCAAGCAGTGAAGGGATTATCGAACAGCAGCAAAGGGATTAGAGGGGAAAGTTGCTCCTCAACAGAGCAGCGGACCCCTGTGGCCCATGTAAGAGACTCATGAACGGGTTAGAAAGTCGGCTCCCCGGCCAGCTGCCGCCGCACATCTCTGCCGGGACTCAGAGCGTCTTCAGTAGGTGTTTGAGGGGCCAAGCAGGTACTTGCTGTTCAACTGCACGGTGTCAAATCGGACAAGGGTTGAGCAAAAAGAAAGCAGAAGTGGGATTTGAACTCATTTGAAGATTCGAGCCAGGAGTTATTAAAGACTTTCAGTCCTGGATTCACATGACAAAGTCGGTCCGTGACCTCGGGGACCCGGAGAAAAGAAAACGCTCGCTTCTTTTGTGATGCCGAGACTCCATCAGAGCACCAGTTTTAGGCGCTCAGGTAAAAGAAAGTTGCAGAGAAGTCGCGTTTTTCTTTATCGGCGGTTGAATGTTGACACCGAACAAGGGCAGCTCGTCTGCACGTGGCTGACAGGATGTCGACTTCTACTGTAGCTCGGCTCCGCATCCACGGGAAATCTGAAGGGAGAGCTCTGTGCTTGAAATGTCACGGCCAATGAAAATCATTTTAACGGGAGCCGCTTGGTGTGGAGATCTACTCGTTTCTGCATCAGTGTTGTTAACCCCTTTATCGGAGCTCCTCTTCCGAAGCTGAGCTCGTGGAAAGAATGTTGGCGTCATTGTTTCTGCCTCCTTTCATTGGTCCAGTTTGTTCGATGTTGCTAACAGTTAGCCGCTAGTTAGATTTATAAAGTTGTTTTTAAAGGTCGTCAAGACGTGTTGACGATGAAACCTCCGCAGGGTCCCTTTAACAAGAGCAGGCCTTGTGTTTAACGCCCTCAGTGGACAGTGGAGTCGTATATCATCCGTCACCCGATTGACATCGCACCTCGGACATGATCTGATGCTAATTAAGACGTCCTCTCCTCCCGTTGCTGTAGCAACAATCCTCCCTGGACTCTTCCAGCTAATAAACCAACCACACATGGATTAGCGGTGAACTGTTATCAGCGATAGTCGGCCTTCCTCCCGATCCATAACCGAGCTTGAGAATGTCAACAAGTGCCTGCTTGCAAGACACGATACACCCCCCCCCCCCCCCCCCCCACCGATCCCACGCCTTACAGTGGAAGAGGCAGCCGATCGATAGCGCCAGTTGTGCGAACCGGCATGATGGATGTAGCGGGGTTAATCAGTATTCAATTGGATGTATAGACCATGTTTAAAGACAGCAGGGCGTCAGGGTGGATCAACACCACGCCACAGAGGAATAACTTGTTTAGACTGCGGCGTACAAGAAGGAAATCCTTCGACACATTAACATTCAAACTGACTCGCGGCGGGCTGATCAGTCACTTTATGGTAATGCGATACATTTAAATGACTTGTGACAATCTTTTCACTTGATTATTTATTGTTGATCTCATCGTTAGTTGATCCCTGGAAGTTTTATTGACCGCTTGTGAAATACGAATCGTGGAAAGACTTTCAGAGAAGGAACAAACGCCGACCTTGAGGAGTCCTTCCAGCTCGTTCTCATCCCAGATCATCAAATACGGTCGTTTTGTTTCATCCGATACCGAAGCATAAGTCAATCAACCCTTCGGCGTCTGTACGGGACGCAGCGGGCCACCTATGATAGGTAGCCCTTCAAGCTCCTTCCTGCTGTGTACAATATCAACAAACCGACAACAAGGCAGATTCAGTTAACTTTATTTCTTTTAGTACAGACAGAACAAGAACAATTATCGCTTTTTCTGACGCCATCGTTTCCCTTTTTTGTGCGTTTGTCACGGTCTCCGCTGCGACTTCTACATACCGACGCTCAACGAGTAACAATGTAAACTAATTCAGCAGATTGCTTCTAATTAACGGAGAGAGGCTCGTTATGAAGTGAAAGACACAAAAAGAAAAAAAAAAACAACCCTGAAAAACATTCGATAGAAAATCCGTGAAGACATTCTGAAACGGAGAGAGTGAAATAAACATTTTGGTTCCATAAAAACACAAAGGACAGTAAAAGAAAGGAACAGATTCTATTGTCATACTAACTGCAACAGTTCAGTGGAAGAAGCAGCTCAACATTATACGATCTCTGAAACATTTTCCAGTCTACTGTTTCTCCAGTTTATTATTGTAGTACATTGATATTGAGTAATACTGCGATACAATTACTACGAGCTGATGACATCATCTTAGGTGCGACGGTGGAAAGGGAGGCGGTTCGAGAGGGACACATGACGGACAGGCGGTTGGACAGACGGTGTGTAGAACTACTGAGGTGAAACGCTACGTCTACAGCATTCATACGACGTGTACTTCTACTTCTTATTTACGAGACAGGCGGCCGCAGCCTTGGCGGGAGGCTCCGAGGGGATGTCGGCGCTCTAATTAAAAGCCACTCGCCGCTCGGTATCGATGCATAGTTCACACGGAAGGACGTATTCTTTGAGGTAATGGGGGCAACAATGCTGCGAAAATATCCAATCAAGTACAAACTGATGACTCGATCAGAGTTACGCAACTTTGTGAGAGATTAATTCAGTATTTACCTCCACTTTCAAAAAACTAAGTGGGGTTACGCTGCTGTTAAATGTTTCCAATAGTGTTACTATGGCGACGGAGCCATACCATTGTGCTGTATGTTGCTTTCTTCTGATCAGGGCAGCACTCAATGGGAGTGTTAATGTGAATGTTTTGCACCGGTGTGTATGTGTGAATACACTCCGTTTTAATCTCAGGGGATGTGCAAGATTATGGGGACTGATTGACACAGTCTTGTGCACACACACACATTAAGATGAATTTATGCACGCTCACACACACACACACACATACAAGCACGCGTATTAGAATTGTAAAGCCAAGTGCTGCTCATGGGAGTCTCCAGAGTGTCTTATTAGTCCGGGTAATTTCACATCATTTGACAGAGATTTAATTCCTAAATTAATCAGCGGCAGAGCTTCAGAAAATAACACCACATGCCTCCATTACACCGCCATGTAATCCCATTTACACCTTGCATCAAAATCCCCGTGCAGGCTCCTCACTACACTCGCTCCCCGTTTGTGAGCAGACACGGTGGAACCGCACACCTCCGACGACACGAGAAAAGGCAACCTTTAAGCTACGTGAGATTACGCCTCGGAAGAGTTGCGGCCGACTGCGGATTAATAAAGCCGTGAGTGTGACGGAGGGATCCACGTTCTGCTGCAAACAGGTTTCTGTTTGGGGATGTTTAAAGGCCATTACTGATACAGCAACAGAAGACATTCTCACTGTGGTGCGCCTCCGTTCATACGTGTGAGTACTTGTGCGAGAGCGAGCAGCTCCTCTGAACTTGTGCCACTTTGTTGTGCTTGGACTATATTTTTTTTTAAACCCTGTGTTTCCAAAGAGAAAGTTTTAAATTGTACTAGCGATGAAACATTCCCAGAATGCACTACGACTGAAATGGGAGATGACGTGTGACGAGGCGAGTCTTTCCCTCTGTGTCCGAACCCTCTTGATTACAAAGAAAAGCATTTAGTAGTCACGGTTATACTTCCACCTACTTGTTACATAATCAGCATAGAAGTGATACCTCCATTTCTGTTAGTGTTTTCTATCTCTACTCGTAGTATAGAACATGTAAGACATTTAAGTAATGGAATGTATCACAACTCAAATATAGTCTATCATACATGTCCGTCTAAAGATGACAGGGTTGATATTTTGAGGACCGTTTTCTTTCTTCATCGGAGGATTAAATATTGAAAATAGTTTGATTTGTGGCAGAATTTGAAAAGGAACTCCCCTCAGATTGTTATATTATTTCTGTATTATCATATAATCCTCTCTCTCTACCCGCAGCCTCCGGACATGTGCGAGGCTGTGCTTCATTTTGCGTCCTCCAAAGTGAGTATGTACAAATCGGGGGGGGGGGGCGTTTGAAAGACAAGGATTCCTCTTCCTCCTGTTTATATCTCCCCTCCTCCTCCACCTTTTCTCCAGAATCAGATTGCGTAACTCCCCCCCCCACCACCACCCCGTGCTGCCCTCTCGCTCTACTCCTCGATTTCCAGGATCAGGTCATCTCCCTCCAGGGAGAGGTCGGGTGTGATGTACACGGCCTTGACGGTACCAGACAACGGCGAGTTGACCACCGTCTCCATCTTCATGGCGGAGAGGACACACAGCGGCTGCCCCTTCTCCACCTTTCATCACCGCGGAGAACAGAATCCACGTCAGTCAAACGCAGAGATGAAGGAGCAGTTAGCTTTGCAACAGCAAGACAAACTGAATGTAAACTGACCTTGGATCCAACTTCCACTTTGACCTCGATGACTTTCCCGGGCATGGGCGCCCCCACCTGACCCTTGATGGACTTCTGAGCCTTGGGATGGAATTTCATTTCCTGGAAGGAGTGACAAATATATTTCATGCGTCCGTCAGTCTAACCGATCATCTATCCACCCTCTCTTCTCTTCTACTATCAGTCGACCTCCCTCCCCCCCGTCACTCTCCACATGACGTCCCTTCGCTGTACCTTCATGGCGACTGTGTCTTTCACCAGCACGGATCTCAGCTGTCCGTTCAGCTCAAAGAACACTTCCCTCTGGCCGGCCTTGTTCAGGTCACCCAGAGCCAGCGCCTTGATGTGGAGGATCTTCCCCCTCTCCAGCTCCACCTGCGATTACAAACGGGAGGAAAGGAAAAAATGAAGAGGAGGAAGAGGATGTCATCTGATAGCAGAGCCCTGTGGAACGAGAGAGACACACACAACGTTTCCTCCTAGGATTTACTTGGTAGGTTTCCCAGCATGCACCTGGTGGAGAGCAGAAAATATCTAAAGGTTGCCGTTTCACGACAGGCGATTCGATTAGCCTCCCGTTAATTGAACCGCTTACTTAAACAACATCGCATCAGGCGTTAATGAGACGTGTCCATCTTTTACTGACGAGCACCTATTTCCAGTTAATGCAACGTGAGCGGCTCCATCAGCTCGAATCTCACCATGTCATTGAATAAATAATGTTAAACGTGCGTTTGCGTCAGCCCTGCTGGATTTATTAGACACTGTTGAAAGAAGGTCCACAAACACAGGAGAGACTTGAGCTCTGCGCTCTGACTGTTCCTGCAGTTTACAAGAAACAAGAGTGACTCCGTGCTGTGTTCACAACGATCCAGACGTACGAGTTCTTGCATGAAATAGACGGAGAGGGCGACTGAGGGATCAAGAGGGAGACGAGGGCGGCGGACTGGAGGTTATAAAAACATGTTTCCAGCCTGAAGTGTAACTGCAAACTTTACCTGCCGCGTGGGATTTTATGTGCGACCTGTAAAATGTGTGTGTGTTGAAGACAAAGACATCAGTCTCTCTCTCTCTCTCCATCAACACCAGACAGGCCTCTCTCTCCCTCTCATATCAATTCTGGTCACTGCCGTGTTCCGTCTTGCTAGTCTTTCCCTCGACACCGGCCACTGCAGTTCTCCATTTATGTCACGCCTCGTCTCCAATCTCTCGTCTCACCTGTCAGAAACTCATTCTTTCCCGTCTTTCCATTTGTCCAACTTCGTCTCTCTGGCTTTCAATCTTTTGCTTCGTCGGTCCTCCCGTGTTGTTGGAGCTTTCCATTTCGGATTGTTAGATTGCTGCATATTTCCGCGGCCACTGTCTCGGGTGAACTTCTGTCCCTCGTCAGCCTCCGTTTATCCTCCGCTGCATCTATCTGCTCGTCAACCCGTCTCCTCTCACCTGTTTTTCATAGTCTCCTTTGACCTTTCTCAAATGACGAGCGTCCATTGATATTCTAAAGTCTCAGTGAAAAGACAGCTACGTATCGATCTTAGCATCATCCTGCATCACCTTCTCTTGGTGCCCTGACTCTTCTTCATCCATTGCTACTTCATATCTGGTAAAAACAAACATCTCTGTGTTTCTGGCACTCAGTCTCCATCCCTCAGTCTCCCTCCCGAGTGTCGGTGTGTTTTGTGGGGCTCTCAGCTGCCGTTTGCACGAAAACAAACTACCTTCCCCGCCACATCTCATGACTGCTCCCATGAAAAACAGACATCGTGCACAAGCTTCAAGAACCTATTGAAGACGGTTTTGTCTCCCTGCTGAACACACACATGCCAGTGATGTAGAGAAGCAGCCCGGTGTGTATCGACATCATGTCACAAGCTCATACACATACTTCTACCTGTGAGTGGCTGGTGATATTTTCTCTTCAGCTGGCTTCGAATAGCTGCCTGCATTCTTGATCCAGTACCGAGTGAATCTGATCTCTCTCTCTCTCTAGCGCAAAGAACAGAGCAACGGCAGAATGACCTAATAGAAACAACAGATTTCGGTCTACTCCCTCTCTCCCTCTGAGAGCACCGAGCTCATTACTTCTGACCCATTTTCAAAAGCCAATCAGGATGAATTAACCCAGTTCGAGACCTGCGTCTGTCTCAGCGACTACCTGGAAACACGTCTCTTCTCTGGCGTCCGTGCCGTCGGAGTCACTCTCCAACCAGAGACGGACGCTTAAAGCGATTCGTTTCATTCATCCACAAACCGTCACTACTCCCGTTGACAGGGGTTAGGGTTGGGTACGCCACGTCATACGTGTAGTGCAGCCAACACTCTTCCTCTGTTTGGTTTCCTTCTTCCTTATCTAATATCTTTTTGTGGGGATTGTACGCCTTTATTACATCGTGACAGATGACAGGAAACACCGGTAGGCTGCTGGCGGTTGCGCCATCTTCCTTACGATGGCAGCTCTGGTGCGCCGTGTGTGCTCGCGCGCGCTCTTCATCTGCTGGATCTAACTGTTTATCCGTTTAACTTCGTGTCACGGCTACGACTTTATTAGTTGCCTGTAACAAAGTAACGAGACGGCTGGTGTGTGTGTGCGCGCGGAGCCTCGTGCGCTGGCGTGTCTGCGTATATTACAACTGACAGGACGAGCCTGCTCGGGTTCACGCTGGTGACAATCTATGTTTATATTCCCGTCAAACATGATTAATACGGCGCTGCTTCATCAGGAGGTGCCAGACGGGGCGTGTTTGTGCGTGAGGGGAAAGACAGCAACTGACAAGTTGGTGAATATTTATGTTTAAGAGTCAACAGGAAATATCCTTCTTTTACTTCCTTATTTATGTTTTGAGGAGATGTATGCCTTAATTATGTCGTGACAGATGACAGGAAACAGCATGAATGTGAGCATGCCGGAGCAGGTTCTGTTCAACGTCATGGACCAGTGCTGTTTATCTCATCCCCGGCTCACTAGTTGAACCACGCTGCAGCGTTTCAAAGGATCAGCGTTGGCAAAAGACGCCACGCAGGAGTGTGAAAATAAATGTGCCTCTCATGAGCACCTGATAATTACCATTTCCGCAGGTCCTGACGCTTCTCCACACCCACACAACCTGTCTGCACTTTCCAGAACAATTCCTTTCTTCTGATATCTATCTCTAAAGGCTGCGGCAAATGGCATTTACAGGCTGCCTGGAACATTTGTACGCTCACATCAAACTGAGTGTATCACACACACACACACACACAGCTCACGTCTCCAGAAAGTAAACTTGTCAGGACTTGATGAAAGTCGTTTTT
>CAAKHC010015167.1:20689-31612 GCA_901007825.1 Macroramphosus scolopax
AGGGGATGCAAAACTAGAAAAGGGCTTACTTCTGTGCAGCTCGCGCTCTTGTGTTGGAAAGGAACGGCGCTCCGAATGTATTTCCTTTTTGGCCCCCACCCCAAACCACCCCCACCACACACACACACACACACACACTCTGATTAGCAGCCCATTTCTGTAGTAAGATTAAGCGAGCAAAGCCGTGCCATCACCTGCGTGGGTGTGGGACTGATTTACTGAGGTCTGTGGGTGGGAGGTTGATGTGTGTGTGAGAGTTTATGTTGAGACTACCTACCATTAGTGGCAGGCAGTTCCGGGGGGAAGAAATACGCTTCAATGTCCTTCTTTTGCAGCTTTAATTAGATGCTGAAAAAGTACCGTAGCAATATATTTGCTTCTTCTATGATTATTTTTTTTGGCTGTCCGTTTTGTTCAGGTGGTGATTTAGAGAGAGACAGAAGAGGCAGGACAAAGAGGAGGCAAGACGAGCCTTGACTGCCCCCCAATAGTCTCCCAAACATTAGTTGTTCAGAGGAGTTTTAGTAGACTAAGTGCTGATTAGTTGGTTATTGGTTGGGGAAAAAAAAAAATCAATGATAGGACCATGCATATGACCAATGAACGTTCACTGGACAGGCTGTCAGAATAAAAGTCGCCTTACAAGAGTATCAATGCCAAAATCCTGTTTCTGTGATATTTTGTTCAGGTGTGATTGAGGAATATTTATACAGAGACAGAAGCTTACTATATTAAATTAGATTAATTTGTGTCTTTGTATTGGAACATTTGAGTCATTTTCTCTTCAGTTACATAAAGACTTGCTGCAGATAATAGCCAATGATTTTCTATGAGATTATTGGTTGTTGCATCACAGAGCTTTTATTTGTGTTCAGGCCTGCCAAACTGGGCTTCTGACGAAGAATGAATTCACCATGATAGTGTCCTTGCCGTTTTGAAATTGGAAACAACCTTTTAAATTAGACCTATTTAGTTCTAATATGAGTGGGGATTCATCCACTGGATAGTAGTCTATATACGGATTTTGCCCGAAAGACTTTTGTGGACTTAGGAGACTTGGGTTTCATCACTCACTTCATAAAATCTAACCATACAACTCAAGCTGAAGCCACATTGGTTCGCAGGCTTCAGCCTCATCTTTGCCACACGGACCCCCACTGGATTAGAAATGCCACTATTTTGTAATAGCTTAATTTTCCCTGTACAAACCAAAACATCACCTTGGCCTTTCAAGATTACATTATAAAAGCTCAGGTTTTGGGATAGAGGAAAACATGCAAACAAATTTTGACAGTTTTTTTGTACACCAAAGGTGACAGCTCGTATTGGTGTCTGCCATGGGGCCTTTGTTGATATGACCACTGTAGAGAGTCGTTGTCATGAATTGTGTAACCCTACACACAGCAGCTTTAATGCATCACAGTTTTGGTAGAATAAAGCTCTGACAGCAAGTAACACACTGTGCCTGCAAAGGAGAAAAAAAGGACATGCTCCAGGTGTATTGAAATGCCAAAAGTGATGTAATAATTCAGTGAAATATTTAGCAGACTCTGAGTTAGCATCAGGGCTTACAGATTTGTGTGTGCTCTCGACTTGCAACAGCAAAAAAATCGCTATGAACTCTCATGGAAATCCAATTATTGGATTTAGATTATCCGGGCGTGGTTGCTCAGACAATGTTTTATTTCCCTCCAGTGTTTCAGCTCCAAATACTGGCCACCCACCGTCCAACCTCTCCTCCCAGTCCGACATTTAAGACCTCTCTCAGCAGATCGCTCACCTTTGATAATGGCCAAATTCATCAGCAGGGACCGGCGAGGTCTTATGGACAAGGAAGATTGGACGCTGCTACCGTCTCCTGCCGTTTTTCTTCTCATCTCTGGTGGAAACCGTCAGCTATCTATATCCTCACAGTCACCGGCTGGCAATCCAACAGACGGCTGCTGTGTGGGGGGAAAAAAATCAGGGCGTAATTGTAAGACTCTTAAAGGTCAAACAATTCAGCTGAAAGCTTTCTCTCTGTCTTTTAATGTATAAGGTACAGAAAATTTCTCTTATTACATTTCTTGCACTTGAACCTTTGTTGGCTGAACTCGTTTACTGACTATGAAGCGTTTAGATCTGGCAATAGTGGCACACTATTTTCTTACAACATTACCAGCATTAATGCATCTAAACAACAAGCTCTGTGAGCCAACATGTAGTCAGTTGCATCAGGAAGATTGAGTCATATGGAAGAATGTCGTCGATATATGTCCGGCCTGTCAACACTCTTCACAGCGATTGGAAGATTTTTGTTTTATTTTGTTCATTCAATTCTACTTGATGGCTGAGACCAATTTTCAACACAATCCCAGTGCATTCTGGGTAAATTTACTGACATGTAACTTCACGAACGGGAGTAAATGTGCTTCTCATTGTTCAGCTTTGTGACTCTACGAGAGCACTTTGCATTAGTGTTATTATTATTATTGTGTGTAACTTTGGTGTCTCATATTCTCCACACTGCATCAAAACTAATACAAAGATTACCTCCGACAAATGGACAGAGCCGACACACATTAGTGTATCTGTTTGTAGAACTGCAGTGATTTTCTGGGAAAGACAACATGCTGAACTCTTGTACATGTTTGTGTTTCTTGGTTCAGGTTCCTCTGGCTGGAACACCTCTGCAGTTGACGGTTCAACAGTTGGAGTGAAACACAGTTCCGGACTCTAAGTCGATTACATGTTCTTGAAAGTCCGTCACTGACCTACATCACAACGAACTAAATGTTGTATTTTATTTCTATTTTGCAGTGCCTCCTCAGATTTACCGCCTCTTTGAAATTCTGTATCGTGTACAGAATCTTCAATACCTGTTCATTGACAAGGTTTTTTTTTAGTTTGAAGGTTTTGACCTTGACGCCGGTCGTGATGTTCATCATTTGAAAGTGGATTTTTTTTTATTCTTGCTCCCAACTTTCATTTTCAGACATCATTGAAAAGAACTAAAGACGTTGACATTTATATTTTTCCAGTTGTTGGTCTTTAAAAAGCACTTGAAGACATTTATTTATTCATGCACATTTAGATTTGAAATCTCTTTAATGTCAAGCAGGATACACACCATAAAAGATGCATTCATGACAAAGATTTGTCTGCTAAAAAAGTTGTGATAAACTTTTTCATCTCTTATGTTGTCCATATTTTAACATTTGTGCAGCCTTTGAACTCCTTATGCGGCGGAGTTGACCTTCTCTGGCTGACTCTCTTTAGTTCCGTCACCACCAACCGTTATTTCTACAGCCAAAGTTATCACAGCGCTTTCTTGAGGCGATGACAGTGACCCCAACGCAGACCTCATCTCGCAGTCCCATACATGACATTTAATCTGGCCTCCGGGGAAGGATCGGAAAAACAAAGAAGACAAGAGACGAAGAGCTGTAAGGAGAGGACCTTCGTCTGAAAAGGTTCCGCCGCGACCAGATGGAATGCTAAATGATCAGTCGCCTCTGATCTCCGCTCTCCATGGATGCTTGTCTCACATTGCCTTGTCAAGAAGGCTGTGATGACCATGGTTACAGTTATATTTCAGTTCTCCATATGTAATCATCATGGGAACGAGAGAGTGTCCAGAGACATAAAGAAGCTGTAAATAAACAATGTTTGTCTTACTAGTGGAAGTCACTTTGTAGAAAAAGCGACTACTAAATGACGTAATACCGTGTAATGTAATGCAATGTTTAAGTAAATGTAGTCTTTGCTTTGATAGTAAACCACTGTTTGCTGCAGTTCATGCCTCAACCATTGTATTTCATCAACCTGTCTCTTGCAGGGATGGTCATGAGTGCAAATATGAATTTAGGAAATGCACGGACAATTTGACCACTACCGATATTATCTAGGAAGTCAAAGTGAGAGCTTTTCCCACAGTCACTGTATTCTGTACATGCAGCACTGAAGTCCACCCACGCAGCTGCAACTCAGTCCGGGCGCAGACTCACCAGGGGAGTTACAGTTAATCAGCACACTAAATTATGCTCCTAAAATCATTTGAAGCGGGAAATAGCCAATGCACAAACGGAATATTGATTCATATTTGATCTGCACTGCCCAGTTTGGCACTTTGATCCGAGCTTCATGAGTCTGGTGCCTTGAAGTGGACGGACCTCATTACATAGAGTTGTGCCAGAGTCTAAGATATGACAAAAGGTCATCAACTCACTCTTCCATATTCTTCAGAGAACATGTGGTTTGATCTTCTGACCTTATAGATGCAGACAGTCCTGTTGTCGAACAGATAACGTCTCTGCAACCTCCTATGCACCTGCATGTTTAAGGTCGCTATTATGGACTGAAAACTTCTTCTGAATCATCTTTCAATGAAAATTAAAACCAGAAAATGTTTCAGGTCAGTGAACAGAGTCTGAAGTTTAGGTGATGACAGCCACGACAAAAGAATTTAATGTCACATGGGTGAAATCGACGCTGCTCACGGCTCACGAGTGCACTTGTGCCTCATGTCAGAGCAAGTCTAAATATATCACGTCTCAGAAGTGTTCAATTTGTGTTTCTCTCAAATGAAATCCCCAACGTGAAGACTTGTCTTGACAGTGTGGTGGGCCTTGCAAAATGTACAATTACTGTGAATGCCATTCTAATAAGACACAAAAAGTGTGGCCTCAATTCTATGCTTTGCTGAGATGGAGTAATAATCATGAAAAGCCCTCGAGGACCCTCCAGGAGCACAAACACCTTGATTAATGAATCTGAGGCTATTAATGGAAGTATTATCACGGGATATCCGTTTAATGTTTTTTGAGATGGTGATAAGGTTGATTTTCTGCAGGTCGGCTCAACCCCCAGAGAGGAGGTCATTTAAAAAGTTCTTCAGGGGGTCTGTAATTAAACACCCAGTTAATATTCTGTGATTACCTGCAGAGGAATATAAATGAGAGCATTAAACAAGATCTTTAGTTGGTATACCTTTCCATCTCATTCCTAAAAGAAACAGCATCTCTGTTTGAAACTGAGGCCATAACCGTAAACAATATGGAAGAGGGGCAGGTGTAACACGTTCACTATCTGCAGGTTGAGAGGCATGACGCTACATCAGGATTCTGTCATGGAGCCAAAATCCTTATCAGTTCCAGTGAACACGCCTTGATTTTTTATTGTTTATTTTGACTGTGTGACAAGTTCTCACATCACAAGAGTGGACGACACGTCCTAAAAAGGAAAAGCAGAAATAAGTGCAGTTGCTTTTATTTTGAAAATACAACATTTTGTACAGGTAGTACGATACAGAGCTGTATGGCTAAGATGCATTTTAATCTCTGATCTGATAGAAATGTGTTTGACTTTGTTATGACCTGAGTGGAAAGGTGATGGTACATGATCAATCATTCATAGCCGTAATCAGAATTCAGATCTTAATTCCACTATAATGTGGGATTATTCTATCAACATCCTCAGTCTTGATAACCAATGCTGATGATGGAAAGGGAGGCAAAACTGAGAATACGACAATAGACACATTATTAAGATACTTTTCTTGGAACTTGTGCAATCACAGTAATTCATAGCAATAAGCGTCTCTCTGAAGACGTTGCATTTATATTTAAAATACAACAAGCAAAGAAGACAAATTGACTGTTATTGAGTCTAATTACGAAAATAATTCGTCAGGGGTGTAGAATTTTGATTGGTAAGCTTTCGTGTGTGTACTTTCTTCATGGATAAAATAATTCGCAAAGGCTTGTTTAGCAAGTCATTTCATTAAAAATCAGCCCGTGCCATTTGGATTACCATAAATGGCTGGTTGAAGAGACCTGGTCCAATAATCTTGCATCAGCAGTCAAGAGATGACAAGCCTTGGCCAGGACCTCCCTGCTTCCATTCTAATTCCTTCTGAACTATCTGAAATAGATCCATCAATATTCTGTGTAAGCCAAGTCTGCTGTCTTCATTGCGACATCCATCTTTTAAGTTCTTCAAAGTTTTCTATCAGGGTGCATCCCGGTGGGACAGTTCACTGCAGGCTGGATGACCCACATATTCTGTGTTGCCATCTTTATTCACTTTGGTCTCATCTCTTTCTCTCCATTTACCAGGGCCTATCTGCTCATTTACAGGCTGCTATCTCACAGCCCATCCATCATTCTGTTTCGTGCCATCCAGTGGCTGGGTGTTAATGCATTTCTTCAGGGCTCTCCAACTGTGTCCCCTTTCTGAAGGAGACAATCTGTTTTACAGAACGGAGGATTCAAATGAACGGAAAAAAAACACGTCCAACTTTGTGTCCTAGCTGCTGCAGTGATATACATCTTGTTGGCACGTCAGATACATTGTTTTCGCCGAGTGGATTCAATCTCTCATTACAAACATTGATAACTAGAGAGCGGCAAATCCAATGCAATGAAATGCTGTTTCTCGCTATGTTGACTAGATCGATTCTTGCTCTAATGAAACTCGGCCGGGAAGATTGGCATCATTCTGCTACAAACAATCGAGCACACAAAAAGTTCTGGATGAAAAAATAATCAAGAGTTAATTAAATAATTAAATTAAGTATTTATCTAATATTTTCATTTAATTTGTTTTCTTTAAAATATCTGGATTATTTTAGTCTGAGCAAGCCTGCTCCGCTTTCTGCTTCTCTTGTCTCTTAATGCCACTTTGGTCCTTAAGAGGTGACAGTGAGTGACGATAGCACGACGGAGCCGTGGCCGTACCAAAGGGTTGTACCTTTACTCATGTGCAGTATAACAAGCTATAAATCTCCTGAGGTCTTGAACCGGTGGCAGCGGGGAAAATGTGATGACACAAGAACCTCTGCAGCTGTATGTCCAACGTTCATGCCACTCACCAATGCAACGAGCTTGGCGTGCAGAACAACAGCACCTCCTAATCCAAAGAACGTAACCAGGGAATAAAGGCCGGAGTTGTGTCTAATAATATTCAAGCCTAATATGTAGTCGAAAGGTTGAAACTGTAGCTGCATGACAGAACTACCTCCATCAGTTATGTTCTTCCAAAGCGAGTCCATTCTGAGAATCACAGTCAGTTTTAGAAGAATATCCAATCAATATCTTTTAATTCAGTCCCCTTGAAACTCAGCTGTTCCATAACAATATCACTTTTTGACGTATACAGATTATACGAGCGGAGGAAAGATTCCTGAACGTCAGAGGTAATAAAAGAGGGAAGAAGCTTGTGTTTGACGTTGACTAAACGTGAAGTTACGTGTTGACTCCGCACAATGTAAACAGCCAAAGAGAAACATCACTTTAAAATCCTCCTGACGTTCTGAATTACAATGCAAACCACTATGACTTATAACGGTTTGCGATGCGACGACTCTCATCAAATAAATTTAAAGCGCAGTGACAAAACTACAAAGGTCATGTCTCCCTGTCTTTCTCCTAAGTCCCTTTGACGCTGCAACCTGTCTCTATGTATGTCCCAGTTAATCTGAGCATTGGCCTGTCTGTATGTGATAGATACAGGCATCTGTCACTTCAAAACACTCAAACTAAGTCTGAGTGAATTAATGTCAGCATCCCCACCGCATATACAATCCATGTGTCTCCGTCGGGCCCCGGCTCTCACCCTCATGACTTTGCACTTCGTTTTTTGATCTCCAGCCAAAGACACAGGATAGTATGCTTGAAGACTTTGACACAGATACAATCTTTAGTGGCACAGAGTCCACAATGCATTAGACTCACCTTAACTGTCCCGGGGAGGAAGATTTAAAAACAGGTCAGCATCGCGGTCCGTAGGAACACAAGCCAGAGGAAACAGATTGGATTACTGACCTGCAAGATCTCGTAATGACTCCCAGCATTGGTTCAGGGTGTTGAGGTTGTTGTTTGATGCAATGTGCTATTGCTCTTCTGATGTGCATTGCATGGTTACTGAAAAAAGAGCAGTGCCCACTACAGTGATGTACAGAACACGCTGTGTCTAAACTCTCACACCTCAATGACGTTGTATAATTATAACTTCATTATATAGAGGATGCTACATGTATGGGGAGCATGTTAGATGATGTTTTTCCACTGTACTCCTCCCCCAGTCCACATAAATAAACTGAGCTGACTTGAAAATTGTCAAATATTGATGATCTATTAATAATGCTTTGTCTTTGACCTGGTGTTTCACAGAAGTGCAGGGACTTTTCATCAGTTTGCACACAAAACGAGGCTGTACAAACTGCAATGTTTCCCCGTTTTTTGCAGCAGACTCATGGTTGCCAAGACCAAAAACTGAACGCACGCCATGTCTTTGATCTCCTCCAGTGAAACAGCCAGAGATGGAATGATGGCGCCAGCCTCGATGATGTGTCACCTCTGTTTATCCCTCACCCAGCCATGATGTTTAATTTATCGCTAGGAATGCCAGAGGAACGCTCGTGACGTAAAACAATGATCATTTATTTTGAGCTTCCTGTAACATGAACATGCAGTGCACATTAGACAAGAAGTAATTCATATTTTAGAGCAGAACCCAACAGGGGACTTCATCGCACGTCTACCGTGCAATGTTTTTCCTCACCGAAGCAATTTCTGCCTGTATGGAAATTTGATTCTACGGAGAACTAATTTACTCCAGTGTGATGACATGTCTTGGTTTGGTGACCTTTCCTTGCCCCCCGGCAAAGCAGTCCAGTCCCTCCTCAGTTTGCATGTGCTTGTAAATACAAACAGACAAAAGGTGACATAAGTTAAATTAGACCACAGAACATGTTTTGTTGTTTTGTCTGTGATTCTCTTCAGGATGGACAGTTTCTATTAATGCAGCTCACCAGAGCGAAATATATTAAGTTCCCTGTCTCACACCACTTTCATGCACTCTGGCTGTGTTGTGCTGGGCAGTCGTGCAGAACTTGCTCACTGAAGCCATTTGAACCGCATCTCCTGGGGAAGTGATGGGGCTCTGTGTAAAGCATGCCAGTCACACATGTAGCTTCCCAAATGCTCTCCGACTTGGGTTTCATTATTTTTGCATGTTAAGTTTGAGGAATGAGATAAAGGTTATTATTCTGCCCTATAATCCGGCAACAAGTCAGTGATATAAAATGATTGTATATATTTCGATATCCTATACTATCCTCTCTCACCATGCCTGCTTGTCATCAAGTAAGAACTGATTATTCAAATAGGCATTCGGAGTTGTCAAGGCAGTAAAAGCACTGGCGTCGTTTTAGACACATGGCCTCATGTAATACACAACAATGGAACTAATTGTCATGCATACGGCCATGCTCCCCCCCACTGAGCTAATCTTGTTTTTCCTGTGTCCAGGGATCACCACTTACCTGCCTGCGTGTTAGATCACTCATATCTGCATGTCTGCAACTCTTCTCTGCTCCCTGCCAACCGTTTCCCTCCGCTCAGGCTTTGTTCAGTAAACCGTCCAACGTTCATCCATCACATCCTGAGTCGGGTCTACATCTGGGTTCACCTCGATCTTAACAAAAATGAGTGTTACTATCAATGATCTTTAATATCGGATTGATTATTCTATGGGATTTTGTATACGCCGGCCATATGGTGTTGCTATTGGGCAAATCCTGTAGTCTTAAATCTCACTTCTCTGCTGTGAATTGCATTTTCTCCACTTCTTAACCTTTTCTTGGAAGTTCTCACTGCAATTTACACAATGAAACAGGATAGAAAATCTATCTTAATGCTAGTGGCTTTCTTTGGAAAACCACAACAGATTTCAGTCGATGAGCAGCGTCCTGGAGACACTGATTGCAGGCCAGGACGGAAAAGGGACAGCACAGATTGCTACCTGCATGTACAGATGGCGTCGTGTCAGTGACTCGACTTGTTTCTTGCTCGGTGTGATACATGTTCTCAACAAGCACCGGTGGCAGACACACTGAATGTAAGGAGCAGGCGGAGTTAAATCTGATTAGGCCTGGCAACGGAGCCAAATGGCACCTCGGGAGTTGCAGAAGTACCTGTTGTGCTGCTGTAATTCAGTGAATTTCCTCAGCGGATTTATTCTCCGTCTGGCTTAAATGGTTTGTTAATCTGTAATCGAATTATAAATTACGATTGATGCGGCTGATCCATTTATAGTTTGATGGATGAAGAATGCAAAGCAAATAAAAAAAACAAAGGTCCCTTCACCCAGTGTCAGACTAAAATGAACAGTCCTGCATGACAATGACAATGAAGTTATCTGGGCTGACAGAGCAAGAACAAGTCAGCAGTGTTTCCATATGAAAAGGCCAGCGTGTGCAGATTTCCTTGTGTTCCCCTGCATGTTGGACAAGAAGGCCAGAGCCAAGAGCAGCAGACATGTCCAATCTGTAATGCTTTAAATACCAGGTCCTGATCTGGGCTGACAGTAAACTCTTGAGAAGGCATGTCAAGTTATGCAAAACGCTGATGATTCACCAGCAGCTGATAGTGACATCCTCACCACAGCAGGCCAAGTGTGAGAAATCGCCTCCCTTTGAAGCACCCGAGCTGAGAGAAACATTTTACCAGCTGTAACGTAGAAACCTAATATATTGTCAATTATCTAATTGCATGTTTGCATTGCCTCATCAATGAGACCATTGAATATGGTCAATACAATCTACTGCATCGGCCAACAAGTGCTTGTAGGTCTGATACCAACGTATAAAGCGAATCTTGTGGATGTGTTTAAGATATAAAGCAGTCGGTTGTCAATATGACTCTCAGGCCCGGTGCCTCGCATGACAAACCCTTATTGAACAGATAGAAAAAATATAAGAAATGAGTCACAGCTTGGAGGTCTGACACAGCTTAACTGCAGTGCTCCTGCTGTTATATGAAGTAACAAATAAATAACAGCTGGAAGGAGCAACAAGAAAAGAGGAAACACACACATTTGTCCCATGAAGTATTGATAAAATTATTAGTACTTTATAGTTTAATTTAATTTAGATATAAAAGA
>CAAKHC010015167.1:37024-60539 GCA_901007825.1 Macroramphosus scolopax
GGGGGCCCCCCTAGTCCCCCCCCCCCCCCCATTCTGAGATAGCAATGACTGTTTGGCCCAAATGTCAAGCCTGGCATGGGTCCCCACATCGGGGATTTGAATGACATTTAGGTCACGTCTGGCCCACACAACACTTGCCAGTGCTGTAACTGAGTCATAAGTGTCCCAGATTAGGCCCAAATGTTAAAATAAGAATCGTTTAGAAGATGATGTAATTGTCATGATACCTGACTTTTCAGTTTTTGCTATGGACTATACTGTCTGTTTTGTATTCTCTTATTTATTTCCTGTTTGATTTTATAATACCTTCCTTCCTGTAATTTTCCCGTGTTTCACTTCCTGTCTTTCTTTGGTTTCCCGCTCTTTTCGTGACTGATTTCACCTGGATCTTCTCGTCCCGTCTTTCCTGTCTTGTGCACTTTGATCCGTCGGCCAATCAGCTCCCTGCCTGACCTTGTGTTCTCTCACCTCAACATTTGCAAACAGACTCTTTGAATTCAAATCACAGAACTCTCCCCACACTTGTGTAATTGTATGTTTCCTAACTAACAGGAATTTTGGATGTTCAGCCGACCTGCTGTGCAGTCTCCTGGCTGCACTAGACATGAAGTGGAGTTAATTATAAGACTAACAATTGTGTGCTGTCTCCATTTACCCTATAATTATTACCAAATTACACAATCCTGTCTGAACCTTTTGAGTTGTACGTGTCCTCGTTGTGCTGCAGTCTCACACAAGTGTAAACTATAAGACAAATATTTTACCAGGATACAATTTATCCATTTCCAACCCTCCTTGTTCTTTGAAGCATGCAATCAACAAGGGGCTGAAAACATTCCAGTCATCTAAGTTCATGCTGATTCAATGACATCGAACAGTTGTTGTTGTTCCTACTATTCAAATTAAACACCAAAGTGCATGCAAGTCCCAGGCGGTCAACCATCTCTGAGACGGCTGCTAACTGTGTCTGGCACCAACCATTAAAATGCCTTCAATGTCACTCAGATAACAGGCCTGAATATTTCTGGCATTTATTAAACAGCAAAGTTTCCTGTCTGCACGCAACTACAGGCGGTCCATTGCTCACCCACTTAGTGTTTTTTGAAATTAATAAATGAATAAGTTGAAATATAAATAAATGTATTATACGGTCCCCTCGTACACCAGGATTGATATTTAAGTAGCTTGAATCGATGATGTATTTTTAGGCAACCCGTCCAGTTGGTTCCATCTAACACATCGCTGATCGTCTGCCACAACCTTCCATGGCTGTAATATATTTGGTTATTTTACTATAAAGCCTTGTTTTGATCTGCCCTGTTAACTGAACGGTATTATGGTGTTATTATTGTCACATTCCCATTCGGACCCTGGACTTTTAGTTCTGCCGTTTTGGACTCTGATTAAGTTATTTCCTGTTTTAGTTTGAAAAGTGTTTCCTGGTGTCATCGTCCTGTGTTTCACTTCCTCCCTTTTCATGGTTTTGCTCTCTTTTTGTTATTGATCTCACCTGTGTCTCGTCTGCTGTCAGTCCTGCCTGGTTCACTTCGTCTAGTCAGACAATTTATTCCCTCTGTCTTTGTCAGAGACTTCCGAATGTCTCCGTGAGTGTATGTGTTTGATGCCTCGACATGCTTTTGGACCCTTTTACATTTAGTAAATATTAAATTATTCAGTGCCTGCCTGCATTCTGTATCTCTGCATTTGGATCTACCGGCCTCAATACAAAAACATGACAAATACAAACTTAACACCTGAGCTTTATTTCCAATTATTAGCCCTCTGGCGTTTAAGTGGACAGTGAGTTTATATTTTTTACAAGGCTTTTATTATGAAACATTTGCTGCAATGTCCTGGTGAAAAGCAGCCCACGTTCTACCGTGCCCAAAAAATGAAAAAATCATAAAACTATACACTCATATTGATGCGTTTTATAGGACCCTCAAAGAAACAAATCTAGATCTGTTCGTTGACCCTATTCGGTAGTTTTGGTTGTGTAGAATTGGAGGAAACGTTTTATAAATGTCGTGTTACATTGAAACCCTGTACCTTCCTTTACTCTGTGCAGCAGTGTGCTTCCATGTGACAGTTTCTCCAGCAGCTGCATTGATAATAATCAACAGAATATGGCAGTTAGTTTCACATGGGGATTGAAGCGCATCGAGTTTTAGTTTATCCGGTCGGAAAAGTGAACTTTTGGCTCGGATTTTATCCATCAATTTTTATTTCCGCTTTAGGGTCAAAGCAGAACCTCATTTCATTCCTGCCCCTCAAAGCTTATATATCTCATTCACCTTTCTCCACTTCATCTCACTGATCTTGATACATTGATTTTATACGAGTGATGAAATGGTGTATTTTTGTGAGATGAGAGGCTGGTCGAGAATTTCAATTCCATTGTTATTTCTTTCCTCTGGAAAATCCATACTTCTGAAGCTGAAATGTAAATTAATGGCAGGGTGCCACTTCCTCGAAATTGGCAGTGTGAATACGTGTGACATATGTTCACTTGCATGGGGAGATTTGTTAAATATGCAAGTATGTATCATTTCGCAGTCTAAATTCACACACAGAATTTAATTGTGTGCTGTCAAGGACAACCATGAATCCCCTCTTGTTTGAACCCAGTCCAATGAGTAAGAAGAGGGCATGCAAGGGTCAACAGTCTGCCCTGTATTAAGATGCAGCGAATGGCTCTTCACCCAGAGGCATGCACTTTGGTCAGAGAGCAAAATCTGTGTAGTCCGTCATGTGAATTTGATCAGGCCTGAGTCCTACAGAGTGCTGTCATAGGCAATATATTTGTGTGCGAGGTTGAGGTGTGAGGGAGAGGAGGATGGGTGTCAGTGCGCGGGGTAACATCTGTTTCAAAGCAACCCGGGCCCCATGCCTGTGTGTTTGACCTTGCGTCAGCAAAGTTGACTGGGGCTCTCATCCATGGACGTGTCGCCCATGGCATAAACATGAGGAAGGGATGCTTTTACACAGCCGCGCTGCATCCGAAAATGAGCAGCATTATTCCCCCACATCACAATTGCGTTCACTCACACCAACAATTTACTTCTTTGTTTGTGCTCGACGCAAAAAACTCCATCACAGACACACAAGCAGCTGTTGTGCCGAGCTCCATATTTTCTTGCCTTGGGCGTCAGGAAAAAGCACAGCAGCACAGTCGTCTGGCTAGCATGATTGCAACATGGGCTCAGCCTTCATATACACAGTTGCTCCCCTTCACACATCCCACCCACCCCTGGCTGTATGCTTATGACAAATGTATTTATTCTCGCCTTGCACACACACATGCAAAGCAAAAACACGTGCAACCCACAAGTGCAAACAACTGCAGAAGGGTGGATGCACCAAAACACACATAGACAGACACATAAACAGCCCTCTGGGCTTTATTTTCATAAACAAAGGTTCTAATGGAGCTATGAAGCCGACCTGTTTTTCAGTGTCTGTCTTTTTTAATTCTGTAGTCTTGAACAACAGCTGTCTCGCTCCTTTAACTCTTTCTTTGTGTGTCAGTCGCTCCATTTCCCTCACTCACTCTTCCTCTCTAACTTTGTCATCATTGTTTCCCTATCAGCCGCTGTCCTCCTTTAAACTCACTCTGTTTGTCATTCTTATGCAATGTCTCATTACCAGAGAGGATAAGCGAAGAATGTTTTCCTTGTGCCTCTCCTCCACCCTCCTGTCCCCTGCCTACCTCTCACTTCACGTCACTCCCTCTCTTTCACTTTATTTTCAGTTTCTCCCATTTGCCTCCTCGGTTTCCCACCTTTCTCTCGAAACACTCTCCTCACTGTCAGTCTCAGGGAGAAGTTGCCAAGGCTTTTGCATCCCTGCAGCATCAGGAAGAGGAAGGGAGGGGGGGGCTGTGTGAGCAGGAGGGGAGTGAGAACTGGCACTGATGTTGGCATCTGACTGGCGCAGGGAGCAAACAGCTAAGTGGAATGGGATACACTGCGCACTTCACTGGTACAGAGCAGGAATTTTCACTGTCCCAAAAAAACTGCGCCTCCTCACCAGTGAATGACATTACTACTTAACCAATGAACGATTTTACAAGAATTCCTGAAATCTTAAATATGTTACTAGGCAAGCTGAAATTGCAGCTATTACACATCGCGAAAAGTACATCACTTATTCCCAAACCATGGTGCATCACTGTGCTCCGGTATCAACCTCCACTCCTCTGGGGTGGCCACAAGATTTTGGAACATTGCTGTATCGGTTGTTATTTAGCCACCAGCATCGGGGAGTTCAGGCACTGATGATGGTTGATGAGCCCCGGCTCACAGTCTGTTTTCCACTTAATCTCAAAGGTGTTCAGTTTTCGGTTCTTGGATCTGTGTGGGGTTATTCAGTCCCTGACCCAGGACTCTGCTATGAACGTCCTGACCCTACTTGGGTCAACGGCTCGTACAATCTGATGCGAAAAGACTTCTAGTCAACAGATTAGAGGCAATCTTTTTTAGCTATTTCTAAACAGCAAGATGCCAGTTGCTTCTGTTGCTCTGCTGCCTTGGTTGACTTGACACATGAGCCCAGCACGGCAGGAATTTTCATTTCATTTATAAACAGCAACATTTGACATGGCGCCGCCAAAAAAGTGACAACGGAAAAGCCCGATAACATGTTGATGGTGCAAACTAAAAACACTCATATTGGAGGCTGCGCACATCTGAAATAAACAGCCGGAGTTGGATCAAACAGATAAACTGATAGGGAGCTTCAGTGTGTTGACTTTCTTTTTCGCAACCCACGACACACCTGTTGAAGATTGCCTGTTTGCATGTCATGTCTAGAAGACTCCACTATATATGAGCAATGATATGCTGGTTTTGAGTCAGGGAGGGAGAAAACTACAAACATTGGATATTAGTGATGCTTTCATTGCGGTTCGAAATTAAATGCAATTAATTGAAATTATCAAGCATTCTTTAGAACAATTTGTTTCTTGGTCTTGTGTCTATTGCCAGACATTGCTATTGCTTTTCTATTTATCTATCGACGCTCTAACACCAGCTTTCTTTAGTTTACGATATCATTGTGTGCTGTTGGCCTTACAGGTTAGTACTGTAATTACTGTCACACAGTAGGTCATTGATCAGACACTTACATCTCGATATTCTTCTCCTTCTCTCTTAATCACACAGCACAACTCTCCATCTGGTTCTATTAATATTCTACTTTTCATCTATCTCCTCCTGTCGTTCTTGACCTCTCGAATTCAGTCACCCGTTCTCTATGCCGATCTCACATTACCAGTGATCGCCATGTTACAGAATGTGTGTTTTGAAGCGTTCGGCGGTAAAAGTCTCTGTCTGCAAAGAAGCCAGTAAAATCTGAGGCGGCTCTTTGAAACATACACATACAAATCCCTTCCAACCCACACACTTGCCAACATACACTCTCAATGTTTCCTACAAAGCTATACGTTTACAGAGCAGTCGAGGGGAGGTGGGCTCTGTTTTCACTGTGTGTTTATCTGAAACAGAAAAAAAAAACAAAGGAATTTGTTGAAGCACAATGTGGCCCCCTGGTGACAGGCAGCGGTACTGCAGATATTTTCCTCTTTCAGCCTGCTGCCCAGTGCTGTGCTTTTCATTTTTTTGCACACAGGGAAGGCCATTGCTGTGAAGTCTGAAGCTGATTTAAGAAAGATACTGCACAGCACAAGTCTGCGGAGCTGTTTGGAGAGGCAGATGGTTGACCATGATAGAGAGACGAGTATCGCAGTGGGTAAGAACTTTTGCAGTTCGGTTCAATAGTTTCATCGTCGATCCTGACTCAATCGTACTATAGTATATTTTACTCTCCAACATTTAGTTAATACAACTGAAGCTAGAGTGCAGCCGAACCTGATGAGGATGTCAATAATATGGATTTAACTAAAGCACTGAATAAACTGCTATATGAACCTGAGGATCATCCAACCACTGGGAGCTTTGTGGCCAAACATTACCATCATCCAACAGCCAACAGAAATCAATTAAAGGCAGTAGAATTCCTCATCTTGCTACTGTGAGAGTTTGATATCTATTGTTATCTAAAATATTATTAGACTGATTTATCCTGTCAGCTCACTGCTGAAACTGATTCCATCCCCATTGAATATGTTTCTAATGTCAGCGTCTGATTGCTGGTTTGAGTCGATATGGTTTATTTGACTCGCCTATTTTCAGTTAGAATATTTGATCAAGAAAATATACACTGAACTCGTTGACTTTTTAAGCTACAGTGACATAATGAGAACATAAATGAACAAGTGCAGCGTGCAGACATGTTGATTCCGCCTGTGCGATATGCATGTGCTGTTTCTCTCCGTGCCGAGATGCTGAGGCTGGATAACAGGCTCTCTGTCAACATAACGAGATCTAATCTGAGGGTGGTGACGGTGTGAAACAGACGAGAGAGCGGGGCATGTCGTTATGTAGATATCACACAGAGAACTAATGAAGGAAGACAGAATCACACATGCAAATCCCGCATGCGCCTATTGACCACTGTTCACAACCACTAATATACGGTCTACGACTCACACACATTATGTATGTAACGCTTGCTTCTATTGATCCTCTCAGGGAATAATATCAGAGAGCAGTCAGGGAAGGAAAGGAGTACAGATCAGTTGGTAAATAAAGCCCCTGATTGCCTTTGTTGGTTTTAAGTAAGCATGTGGCATCAATAAGTGATGAACATGGTCTGTTGGCTGTCACTTTGATTTGTCGTACCGTAGGTTGTGCATTCCTTGCGGTAGGAAAGCCCGTCGAGGAGCTTGTCGTCCCTGCTAGCGCCCCAGCTAGCGCCCATGACCTTCGACGCACCAGCCGCCCTCCTCCACACCGACACAACCCACCTTGCACTCCTGCAACCTTCGCAGCCTCCCTACAATCTGTTCGCCGCCTCACTTTCTCTCGTTTCTGACACAGCGAGGGGGCCCCGCGGACACCGGTTTGTTTCTGTGACATCCTCTGCAGTACACTCACACACAGACAGAGGCTTTGGTAAGTGAGTCAGTTCAGCAGAAGGAGAAACGTACATGTAAGCACATTTATGTAATGTTTCTCTGGGCACCTTCCAAAACACTACTCAGGTGCTTAAAAAAAAAGAATTAAAAGAGCTGTGATAAGAATCACTTAGTACTTTACTCTTGAGCAAGCTTTGCAAACAGGAGCCTTTACGGTTCAATCCCATCCAAGGTTGGATTTAATTCCTGTATGCCGGAGCCGTGGAGCGGAATAAATAATTATTTAGATAAAAACAAATCAAATGATCCAACGATCATAAACAGTGGGACTAAATAGAGATTGCTAAACAGCTTTCCCTGGCGAGCGCCGGGATAGGTAATCCATCTGTTCCTTGCTGCAGGATGTTTCTATTAATCGCTTGTAAATGATGCTTTTAGGAGGAACATACTGCACGAGTTTAAAATCTGACATAAAGCCAAAGCGCATGAAGGGTGAGCTTGACATGCATATTTAGTGCATCCTCTGAAGTTCCCATTAGCGCCACTACAGATGGCTGAAGCGTTGGGATAATGTCACATGAGTTCTGTATTTAAGTGGGTTTCAACCTCAGGTTTGTCACTTAATCATGTGATAACAGATTAGTAGTGTGTTTACAGTCTGCAGTCCCCTTTAGAAAACCTCCACTAAACTCTTGTATCATTGTACCTTATAAAAGCAACATTACACTACCGCACAATATCTCTGTAATTTGCCAAATTCTTTCTCCCACTCATGCGACGAGCCTCTCGGTGTGTCTTCATTGCAGATGCAATCAGGACCTACACAGTGACACTGACGCGAGGTGTTAAAAGGAGATGAATTTCATTACACGCCTGCACTTGAGCACAAAACCTTGCCGAGAGAGAGAGAGAGAGAGAGAGAGAGAGAGAGAGAGAGAGAGAGAGAGAGAGAGAGAGAGAGAGAGAGAGAGAGAGAGAGAGAGAGAGAGAGAGAGAGAGAGAGAGAGCCGGGTTGAGTTCAGACTGTTGACTGTGTTCACCTCTGATATTACTGACAGAGCGAGCCTCTCTTGGCAAATTCAAACTATGAAGGATCTTAAGGCCGACTTAATAAGGAGCTGTCTGTGCTACCTTATTTTCCGCCGCTGGTCTGCTGACTACTTCAAACTTTTGGAGTAACTTTTTTGGCATTGTGACAAGGGATTTCAATTATTTTTACAATCACATCTAGCTCGGTGTTTATAATCACTTTTATATGGTGTGCAGCAAGCTGGAATGTTTTTTTAATGCAATTAAATGTGCAGTATATATAATTTACATATATTATATATACATTATTAATTCTGTGGATTTAATGTGCATTAAATAGCGAGTCCTTTGAGTGTTGTTCAACATACTCCCCCGTCCTCACTACATTTCACTGACAGAAGACTGTTTGATAACCTACGACAAATGTTGTAATATGAGAATAAAATGCGTCTTTAGATAAGAAACTGAGCCCGACACCTTCCGCCGAGCAGTTTAAAAGAGTTTTGTTCTCCTGTGTCCTTCTTTTTTTTGCGGGCTTAAATGTTATCAGTCTAAATAGGAGCAGGCTTTGATAATATAACTGTCATTTTCAAATGAGTTAATTATACACTGTTATCACGTTAGATATGCGAGAAACGGCACCGTCTGAGACTTAACTTCTCACTTGGTGTGAGAAGCCAGAATTTATTTTTCCGGAATTTGATACCGTCGTTTAGCGCTTTGCTCCCTCTCTCGGTTCGACTAATCCTTTTTACTCCCACACTGACGGGTGAAAAGGGAGAGAGGGAGAGACAGAATGAGATAGAAGGAGGACGAGAGAGTGTGAGGGAGGTGAGAGTGAGAAATGATGTCAGAAGTTGTGAGGGAGGACGGAGGGGAGTGCAGCAGTGAGAACAGAGTGGGAGAATGGAACAACGTACATCAGGAGAGAGAGAGGATGAGAAGACAAGGGAGTGAGGACAAAGGGAGCATGGGAGGACATGGGGGAGAGAGGTTAGGAGTATTTGGGGTTTTTTGGGACTGGTAAGTTACTCTCAGCCCCTGCAGAAATACAACAGGCATGCTGCCATGATGTCTCTTTTACCGAAGGCCGAACCGAGGACCTCTCCAAGAACATGTTTCCCTCGAGGCTGCCGGGGTTTTCAATGTGTTAACGGATTCCTTTACAGCATTCTCTTCGGAGATATCGTGATATGAGCCAAATATTCGGTTCGGAGACGGAAATACATCTTCACACCACGAAAAACATAGAAAACAAACCATCCCCACGAGAAAGGAGGATAAATAAAGAACGTGTGAAAGTCTTGTCAGTCCAAGAACAGGGTTGTTTAATCGAATGAGTCTAAACATAGGGAGGAATTACGAGAGGGACAGGTAACACTAATCCAAGAAAGGCTTTGTCATGGAAACTCCAATTATATTCCTGTTTGTAACCATGACTTCTGCATCAGAAGAACATTGTTGTTTTCTTGATAACATCTTGATGAAAATGGGTAAAACAACCAATTTTGCCTCAAATGATCCTTTTATTTTGAAATCCACTCCATCGTTTACTAGCATTAGGAGGGTGACCTTGCACAAATGCTAGGTGCCCAGATATCCCTTGTATTTCTTCTTTATTTGGTGGAGTCGAGCAGACGAAGCGCCTGGTTGCAAGGACTGTAAACAAGTTTATCCTGAGAGAGTCGCAGTTTTTGGAGCTGTCATGCGATTTATTTACGTAACAGGATGCAGGTAACAGGATCAAGGCGGAGGGTTGTGGTGTGGACAGTTGTCAGGACATTCAGAAGCATAATGTGATTACTGTGCGTTCTGCAGAACGTCACCTTGAACTCCAGATAATAAAATTTAAGATTGCCGGAAAATCTAATTTAAAAAAAACTACAAAAGAGAAAAATGGAATTGGTCCCACGATGTGCTGTCAGTCGGCCCAAATCACCGCTCGCTGCATTCGGTCCAGAGTCGGCATAGTGGCCATCTATTGGTATGCATTGTTAGATGGAAAGATTGAGAATTTGGGAACAATGTAATTTCGCCGCGACTATAAAAGGATGAGAATCAACTGAATCATCGTATTGGCAGGATTATTGAAAACAGCTTTCTATCTTCCAATTTTCTCCACCCACAGGAAAGAAAGTCAAATGGCATTTATAGAGCCTATAAGGGCAGACCCGGGATAATGGGAAATTGCTCATGAAAGCAAAGAAAATGCCTTGAATAGAATAAGAAATCAAGGCTTGATCCAGCTCGAAGTCATTATTATATTGTAGAGGCAGAAAGGAGAAAAAGACTGTGGGGAGGAAAAAAATGATTGGGCCCGATTAAAGATTATCTGGGACCTGAAATGGTCGATTCTGGGGGAGAATGGTGGGGTAAAGGATGGCGTGCCATCTTGAAATTAACAGCTCCATCTGATAGTCTATATTTGGCCTGTCACACGCAGTAGGTGGAATTGAATCCTGCGTCTCTCTCATCTTCCGCTCGTGCAGATACGAGCAGCACATGCCCGGCTCCAACCTGCGTCTCTGGCAAACAAGGAAGCAACATCCCCTCCTGCCAGCTTCACGGCTGACTGACCCCCCTCTCGCCACTCCATTTTGTAGCCTAATAAATAATGAAGGTTTGATTTCTCAGAGGGGTGTCTGCACCTGGATACCCTGCATGTCTGCTGGAAGGCATTAAAAACAGGCCGCCAACTAAACTAAAAGAGCTGCGGCCACCCAGTGCATCTTCTTAGGATGGAAAAAAGGCATCTCGACTTGCACGGCAAATTGATGTGATGATGAATCTCTAGAATTCCGTAGCACATGCAAACATTACTTAATACAGGGATGTCATGATACCTGGAATGTACTCGATAACAACTTCTGTAAAACTCCATGATTCTCAATATCGCGGTATAAAAAACAAAAGAAACATTTCTGCATTTAAACATTTGAACATTACTCCTCCTCTTGATGAAACTGTGAGGAAACATTAAGATTTTTTACATTTTTAGATGCTCAATGACTATAAGGATACGGCAGAGGCAGCATACACAATGTTCTAGCACACGCACACACACATCCACATGCAAGCAGTAGTTTTAATTTACAGGTGATTGACCTTTAGTCCGATAAGTAGGACGACGGCCTATCACAATGAGCCGCTGTTAATTAATTTACGTTACATTAACCACGGCAGCCTTCGGCGTTCAGCCATCGAATACCTCATGTTGAACATATGATGGGCTAAGCAGCAATGTCAGCTGTCTCAAACAATACAAAGTGGTAATGTGTATCTCAGGATACGTTATTAACGCTATGTTACGTTGTTAATCCGACATTTAAGTGAAGTCGCTCTCCTTCCGTTCTTACGACTGATCTGGAAGCATGTCTTTGTAAATTGGGAGTTTTCAATCGGAAATATACGGTTTCTAAATACTCTGCGTGTGCGGTGAATCCCCAGGCGGTGTTTCCATCCCCAACTCCTACTATTTCTCTTGTCAACACGTCGAGGCTGTCGCTGCATCTCCCCCTATAGTCATCCGTGCTGGTAGGCGTGCTTCTGTCTTTAATGGCAGACCAGAACACTAGTTTTTACAATTTTTGGCAACAACTCGGTACTGAAGTGTTGGATGGTGACATCACTAAATCAATTACTGCTGCTTTTTTACAAAGAATTAACATAATTTTTTTAGAAACATTGTCTCGTCGAAAACAATTCTCCGTTTTAAAGATGTATTTTGAAGTTCGGCAATTTGGCTGTGAAAACACCGACGTTCATTTGTTGGCTCAGCAAGCGTCGGAATTAAAACGGCTCTTCAGAGCCATTTGAATATGGTGTCGTTTCAAAACGGGAACGTCTTCCTGACATTTACAACATACCAAACTAATGAGAAACCATAGGGAACAAAACAGTGGACACCTCGTCCTCAATATGGAATCAAACACTCATAAGAGACGTAGTTTATTGATGAAATCGCCGGGAATACGAATCTCCAGATGACGATAAAACTGGAAGAAATGAATAAGGAAAGTAAACAATATAGATCCCCGGACCCTTTAACTAGAACCGAGTTTCCTCTGATTAAGGCAATTTGCAGCAAATGTCTCCCCTCAGGCGGTTCCACATCACAGTATGTGATGTTCAGTGAAGTCCAGGTGTTATTTCCTGAGGAAACGGTGGTCTTTACTTTTTTGTTGCGTGCCTTTTCCCTCAACCTCCTTCATCTGTATCTACTCCAGTAAGCGATTTCCCACATCCCACATCGCCCAGACTGACTGCAAATCCCCAGAGAACAGGTGGGAACATATTGCATTTAGCTGAGGGATATGCATGTAGGTGGAGAGAGCAAGACTGATGGCAATAACAGAAGAACATGAGAGCATTTGCACTCAGGTGAAAGCTGCACGAATCGCACAAGATGGAACATGTCTCGCGGCTGAAGATCCTGCAAGGGTCGGAATCTTAAACCTCCTGGTGTGGTGAACACGAGTTCACGATGGTGGGTCTGTAAAGAGACTGACTCAGAGACTGCTTCTTTATTAGAAATGAGTGTCTATAATAACCTCTATGCTAAGCAGTTCCTGTCGTTTATCCAATTTTTATTTGGTCTTAAACTTGAGCGCTAATCAGTAAAATGCTGATAACCAGGTGAAAGCAGGAAGGCTCTGCTCTGCTCTGCTCAGCAAGTCTGCAGTCCAGTCTGGCTGTTCCTTCATTTTTCCTGCTGACCAGGCATCAGTGCTCTTTAATATGAGTTCATTCATCTCCTCTTCTTTCTCTCTCGGCTTACTTCTTTATTGGATCATACTGCCGATGCCTATTATTCCCCTCGGAATCTATTTACTCATCATTTAGGTAATATTAAACTCACTCTGTATCAGAATGCTGCAGCAGGATATTATATTAAGCCTGGCAAAATATTTTAATAGCTGTATAACCCACAAGTTACCGGACTGGACTGACTTGCTTGTATATTACTGGAGGCCAAATGAGATTTATACAGTAAAGTAAAAAATATATATTAAAGCAATGTTTGGGATATTTTTAGATGTATGTAAAAAAAACAAGACATAAAAGAAGCATGTAATGCATCAACAAATAAGGCAACTGCTCTGAGAACAGCTGAAAACACTGAATGCGATATTAGTACGCAGCGACACATAAGGGCCCCATCTTACACTCCACTGGCTCTACTTGCTACTCTTTCAAGCAAGTAGCATTGATAGTTCTTGGCCTACACAGCACCCATGTTGTTTAAATAATGAATGTTCCTGTGCCTGTGTGTGTGTGTGCGCCCATGAGTGCCCTGGTCCTAACGTAAGGTGTGTTCAGGTGCCTTGTTACCACACTGCTAACTCAAACAAAATGTGGTTCAATGTCATGAAGCAGTATTTTCTTGCACAGGTATATTATTCAGGTAGTAGGATGCATATAGATAGAAGTATGATTATTATATGAGTGTTATTGTGGCATTTAAGTAAAATAAATGAAGTGTGAAATTGCATAATTATTTGACCAATTGTGGGAATACAGACATGTTTTGGACCCGTCAGGCTGAGTGTTCATTACCATGTAGCGGTTCCTGAGGGAAGATGCGGGTCACCGTTCACTTCGTTTATCCCACCAGGCTGTAAAATATCCTGGCAAATGTCCCAATATGCACTCCCAGTTGCTCTTAAAGTCACTGCTATGCGTTTTATTTTATTTTCCCAGCATCCGCTGAGTTCGGCCAAGCGCGTACTTACATTCAGTTACACTCTGATTGGTCTCTTTAATGTTATGCCCAAAACACACCCATGATTCATTGTTTATTATCATTTATTGTATTTGCGTGTGCAAAAGTGGATTTGGACACACCCACACACTTTAGATCATTTACACAGGGCCTTTAGCTTTCTCTTTATTGTACACATTAGCTACCGCCTCTTGTTTAGCCAACTAAACTAATACATCTTAAATGTTTTAGCTTCACCTCAAAGGACACCGATGCTTTAACGGTGTTTCACACACACGCTCGTTCTTTCCCACATTTCTCTCCCTTTCACAAAAGACTTGTGTCTCAATATCCCGATTTAACGAGTTCCTTTGATTGATCTGATCTGGAAAACGCTGTAGTATTTTTCAATTGCAGGCCACAGAAAGCCGTCTGGTTCTTATCCTATTGGTGTCAGCAGTAGCTGAAGGCAATGTGATGCATCAAAAAAGCTCTGGGACTCATTACCAATTCCCTCTTCCAAAGAGGGATTAAATATTATTTATGGTGCAGGGGGTAGACTTAAGTTCACTTCAATTGCTTCTGCCTCTGTTGTCAATCTAAATGACACGCTCGCAGGCGTGAGGCCTTTATTTGAGAGCCGGGTGTATTGGAGAGTTAAAATTCTCAATTTTGGCTGCAGGAAGGCTGCGTGAAGAGCAGACGTCCAAATTACACCAAGAAATTGATATTGACTGACAAACTGTAACTAATTACAATCTGTGTGTGCATCCTGATCTGCAGGTGATATTCAAAATACACCTATTGATCACTGTCAGATAAGAACATACCGAAAGGGAGTCGCCTGTATTTGAACTGAAAACTTTTTGCAAGTCAACTATTTCTTTCTGAGGTTATGATGCTCTACACCACCCTCCACTCACCCTGTCCAGCATCATACATCTACATTAAACACTTGCTCCTGCACAGGCTGTCTTTATGAGTTTGAGTGTACTGTACTCCTCGTCTTCCTCTTCCTCCCTTCACAAGGGCAGAACTCGGAGTTCTTGTCAAGTTATTGTGCTGCAGCCAAGGCCGTCACTGAGAGCGCTTCATTTGTTTATGAAGATTATTTTACCAGCCTGTGAAACTTTAGTGCTGCAGATCGGCATCTTTTAAGAGATTCATTTCCTTTAACAATGATCAATAACAAGATACGATCCAAGCAAGTGGTTGGAAGTTCTTCTTGAATGTGAACGCAGGAACGATAAGGACACTGATGTCCGTCACCGATATTTCAGACATGTACTGTGTAATCTTCTAATCAGCACATCTCTGGCATCCATATTCGTTTTTTTGCCTGCCGGTTTGAATGTTTGAGCGCGAGAAGCAGCGTAGGATTGAAAAGTCTGTCATTAGTAAACCCTTTCATTAGAGATTCTGCTCCTCGTTTACCCATCGTAGGATTTGTGCATGCGTCACCTGCTTTCTCTGCAGCATCCAAAGCTTTTGTCACAGGATCGGGGCTTTACCAGCACGTATCCATGCTCAGGTTTTGTATGTTGATTTAATGGCAGCACAAAAATACTGATGAGCTTTGACCAGTCTGTCAGAATTAATTCACATCGAGGGTCTTTTGATGTCCTCCTTTATTACCTGCTCGTCACAGGCTGCACCCCGACCTGCTTTACTCTGCCCCTCCGTCTCCCCATGTGTCCGTCCTTATCAGTATGTCAGACAGGATGGGAACCAACGGGGAGGAGAAACATCTCAATACAAAGTAGCCTTTAAAATCTCTGCTGCACTAAAAGCAATCCCACCATGATGCCTGCAAGGCTGAGCTGTACTCTATGAAAGGTGTCAGTTGAGTGCTTGACACCAGCCGGTGGGTTTCTGATGCAGTTATTTTTCCCTGAGACCTAATTTGACAGCCCCTGTTTTCACCTTCCTTAACTGGCCGCAAACTCTGGATATTTGTTGTTGTTGTGGAAATATGTCTACAGGGGGGAAAATGGTAAACCATGAATCTGGTTATGTTTGCATATAGTACCTGTAAGGGTCTAAATTCTCAAAGTTTTTGAGGCGTGTCTGTCACGCTGAACAACGTTTCCTTACATAAGATCACTTACAGATCATGTGCTCGGTGTTGTTCAGCCTCATCTTACTGCAGACTATTAAAGTGCCTCGTGTGCTAGGCCACAGTTGTCCATCATACCGGCGCGAGCGTGAGGATGAAGGTAAAGAGAAAGTCAATAGGAGTGTTCAGGATGACTTAGCTGTCCTCGCCGTGATGAAGAGACATTGATTATCCTCGGCAATAGATACCAGTCCCCTGGCCTTCGGTTAGCTACTGTAATTTCTCTGAAGACTCACACAGCGTGACAGGATTTTGTCTATAAGCACCAGAGAGCTTGTCATGGATTATTCAAATATATAAAAACGAGAGGAAAATTGTTAAAGGTTCTATTGATAGCGGTACTGGACGCCGCACTTCCCTCTGCCCCCGATGTGTTGCAGTCATGTCACGACGCTGCTGTTGCTGATGTTCAAACGGTCGCCGGTTCAGTGCACAAGCTTTAGCTCACGGTTCAAGAAGAAAAGTGGCCACCTGGACTCCTCCTTTTGTCGGCACTGGTTCTGTGTGAGGTTGCTGTCAAACTCTTTTTCAAAAGAGAGAATGTTTCTAATGTTTTCCAACTCATCATGACTACAAGAGAATCAGTACAGAGCATTAAAACAGAGCTTTAAAAAGAACACACGCTTTCTCCTCGAGGTGCTGTCGGTCCGCTCTGATGTGTGGCCATAATGGCGAGCCACACTGATGATGGTGCATTTAAAAGATAACAATTTCATTAAGCTTAAATAAATCAATTTAGGAAGGCAAAATGAAAATTATCCAGCTATGAACAATTTGAGGCAGTTGCGTATTAGCAATCTGTAATTAAAGTGGAATGTAAAACCGGTTAGTCGCGGTTCATTAAAGGCAAGAAAACCCACTTGAAACTTTGGTTCAGCGAGGGTTCACGCGTTTCAACGCAGACGCAAGTGCTAAGTGTAGACGCTGGAGAGGACACGGCCGTGTTTTCAAGCAGCAGGTTTTGATCACCCTAAAGTGGAGATGACGTGCTGTGATCTCGGTGCAGACCTGGCCAAGTAGCTTCACGATTTTCTTCTACTAATTAAGCGTGAAGTTATTTAATGATCTCCTGTAACAACATCTAATCCTGCACTGTATAATTCACAAATTCTTGTCTCCCATGATTCACTGACTGCTTACTCCTGGGAGCCAAATTTTTTTTGGTGATAGCATATAGCCGTGTGGGCCCTCTGTCCATCTCTTCAGTCATATAGGAAATAAAAGACTCACGGCAGTTGAGTGTTAGCATGGAAAGCGCATTTGCTTATCTGTAATAACACCCAGAGCACTACTTTGACCAGTCATGCTGGAAGAACAAGAGTGGGGCGATAAAACGCAAGGACATCGGGGACCTCTCCTCCCCCACTCTCATATAATCCTGCTTCCCCCTCGCCGTACTTACACTGAAGGTGGGAAGTGATGCGTTAAACATGGCGGAGCCACTCATTCTATAAAGCAGTGCTATGGAGGAGAGGAGATATTGTTAATACAATATACAAATGGCCAAAGTGACAACTCGTTATTCTCAGACTCCTGCCTGTAGTTTTATGACTTTGAGCTCCAAACTGGGCACGGTGATGAATCCACCCACAAATCTCTCCATATAGCAGATGTAGACTGAAATCAGCAGCTAAGTAGCCGGTCAAAAAAAATGCATCATCTGTTGCGAAATGCACATAAGGACGACACGGCTGGTAAGGATTTCATTATTTATGAGAACTGTCAACATACTTTCATTGAAAATGTAGATGCTTGCCATGTTTGTCGCTGCCTGCAAACCCCACCTGGTGCCCTGAAAAGATTGAACTGTGTAAATAAGTGAACATGATTTCCCAAGAAAGCTGCAGGAGTATCAAGTTAAAATGTTTTTGCCACTGAGGTTAATCTTCGTGCTGCGAAAGGATCCCAGGAAGCAGCAGGTATACTGACGGAATCTGTCTCACGCACAAACCCCACAAAACAAATATGCACAATACTCACAATGTCGAGGAAGCAGAGCTTAGGTTGAAGAGATTAAAGTGTAAATTGAATTCCTAAACCTCATTTGCCAACAAAGGAGGTGGAAGTGGGAAAGAAAAGCAGCCCAGTGAGAGTCACTGAAATTCATTTCCTTTCTGTCTTGTACTTCTTTCCTGCTCGCGCCTGGTCGGTTCCACTGACTGCGTTTGCATGGACTGCAGTATTCCCAGTACTGACCTTCCTCTAAATAAGACACTATTTTTTCATTCAATGTTTTTCTGTGTGGATCCGTTATTCCCAAATGATTAATAGGAACCAAAATGATAGGAATCAAATATTGAGTGAGAATATCAGTCGGACTAATGACTGAAGATGCACACACATTATGTCACCGTTCAAGGCGGCAGGGAACCCAACAGCACGACTCAGGAGATGATGAAGTCGGCAAACAGAAGTATACCAGGTAATGGCTGGAGTACTGCAGGACAGGTGAGAGTGGTGTGAATTAGATTAACAGAATTAGAATGTGCACTAAACAGCTGAATAAATAAATACATTATATAATTACAAAAAAAAATATTTCTGCACCGGATCCCTTCCTTTCGTTTTTTATTTTTTACTTCTGGAGAACATCTACTTATCCTCCGTCTCTTTCTCTCAAAAGCACAATTTGAAAAGAATTCCAAGTTCGCCCTCAGGACAAGGTAATAAAGATTTGCTCAACGCACCACCGTTCTACGCTGCTTTCGCCCCAAAGCCTCTCACAGTTGTCGTTCATCTGGGAACAGACAGCGTTATTACATTTTGGGGCAACTGATGAACCTGGTCATGGCTGAATACTTGTGCAGAATTACAGCACATTCTGAGTCTGTTCCTCGAGTATGCATCCTCCAGTTCAGCAGAAACAACATTTAAGATAAAAGTGACTCAATCAACAGCTGCCTGTGCCAAAAAAAAAAAAGTTCAAACAGAATCCAAACTCACGGAAAAAGGGGAAATGTGATCGTACAAACGAACAGACGTTTGATTGCAGAGGGGTATGAGTCAGTTTGGACAGTTTGTTTGCTGCTTCCAGACAAGACAGGTACGTGAAAGCTTGAGTGTTTATGTGCAGACAGAGATAGCGCCAGGGTCTATTGATTTCGCAGCCAGCTCCTGCCATAATCAAAGCCCATCCCAGAGGCAGCGCCATCGCTGCTCCACTGCACTCCAATCATATTTGCACTTGATCACATCCCAAAGAGCTTGTCACCTCGATGTTTTGTGACACTTAAACCCAATACAACCCCCACTTCAAGAAAAAGGAAGTTGATCTTCTTCTCCTCAGGTAAAGTGCAGGCTCCAGTGCCTTGTAAATGAGATGTTGTTTCACCAGTGCACCATGGAGTGCTTGTTAATGACTTACATTACACCACTAACCGTCACTGATTCCATGGAAGAAACCTGTCTTGATCTGGTACATTTCAGTTTAGTGGGGGTTACAAAACTTTCTTATAACAGCACTCCAAGATAATCAAATATTGATGCATTCTCATTCCCCTTACATCTTCCAACGCACCTTTCTGTTGTCTGTGTGAGAAGTCTTTTACTCTGATGTTTATATATTTGCAAAATAAAAGGCACTAAGCTTGTTATGTCAATATATAGCAAGAACATCTGCATAAGGGGAAGGTTCGGCTTGTGGATGGATTCAGCAGGAGACCAAATTTTGCAGCAGGAGATGGGTGATTGAGTCCTGCAGATGTGTTCCTATAGCCTGTAGCCTATAAGTAAGATCCTTGTTCAGCAGTGGGGATTCTGTACAGTTGAAACACACTGATATAAAAGATGTTGTGTTAAAGAGGGACACATAATGGTCTGTGGCAAAGATTCATAAATATTAAACTAATGCCTTAACTGCACCTCACCACATCTTGAGACCACCCTCATTGGTATCAATGTGACCATCATGAGAAAACAACTTGTTTATTTAATGGGTTAAAACAAATATGTCTAAGTGCTCAAGGGAAGGAGTCTTTGATGTGCTGCGTTGTGCATGCAGCTAAGTAGGTCTAAACTAAATGATGAATTATTTAACACTGTTTTCTGGATGTTCAATGATATTAAACTGTTCAATTATAAATGTTTTCTCCGCAACTTTGCATTACAGCATACTGTAGGCCTTCCCATTTAATATTCTCATGCCCTGAATGCATTATTATTTCATTGCTCTGTTCGCCAGACTGTAAACAAGAGTACATATCGTCTGGGGAGATGGAGGAATTACCTATAGAGGAGGCTGCGAAAACGAGATTTGTTGAGAGTTAGCTCAAGCTGTCTGAAGTGTTCAGCATCAGTGAGCTTCAACCAATGGAAACTCCTCAGAGACAAAGCAGTATCTCTCTCCTGTCTATTCAACTGCCCTGGGCCGGCATTATTTAGCCTGTGGGTGTCTCAGTCTAACCTGTCTCAGGACTTCACTGACTTTTCATCCTCCACATTTCTGCAGCCATGTCTCCGAAATTCACAAAGTAGACTCTTATGAGTAGACAATGCTTCTGTAGTATCACAAAGTTGCCCATTTTAAGCATAAAGGATGATCTATCCCAATGCCTGGTAAGCCATGAGGATTTGGTTGTGGCAGTCTCGCAATAAATGCTTTACTTTTACTTTTTTGCTTACACTAATACCACCTGTTTGTGCAGGAAGTATCACAGAAGAATGCCATCGCCTTGTTACAGTGCTGTAACATTGCTGTGAAAGGAAGGTGTCACATACAGGCTTGACCCTGGGAATGTAATTGATTGATAGATGCTCGAATGGATTAATGACAGAGAGAATTCCACCAGAGAGCGGCTGGCAAAAAGACATCCCCGGTAAATTGTGTATGTTTCGCCATTCGGGGCAACGTGCCCCGTCCTGTCAACCTGCATCTGGCTGGCAGAGCAAGTGATTGATGACAGCTGTCAGTCTGCTATCCGCTCCACCTCGTCACCTCCGCTGGATGCCACTTCTGCCACGGTAAGAGACCATCTCCCTCTCCTGGCAGGTTTGACAGAGTAGAGCCACATTGAAACTAGGTCTCATCTGAACAGTCAAGAGCGCGCTGCGCTGTCTTTTCCCTCCCTGTGCCAGAAAGCTACAGAAAGATATAGGTGATGTGATGTGATATCAGTTTTCTTGGAAAAGAAAGATTCAAATATGGCTGAACTCCAGGGAAAAGCAACGAAAGGTAGTAGTTTCGTGCATATTATGCAAATCACCACAGTTCTTGAAAAAGGCTATTTGACCACAAGCAACACAGCAAATAAGGTGCTGTTACTTTCATTTATTAATCCCTAGTTACAGACATAACTTAATAATAAAGCAAGGGGGCGGTAGAGAGAAGCAAGCGCACCTTCGTCTAAGCCAATAGCTCTCCGGTGCATTAGGTTCAACTCCACAACTGAAACAATCACCTTTTTCTGGAGTATTCCTACATATTTCATAAAAGTCCATGTGATATTTCCTATTGACTGAAAAGGTGCCCATTAAAACTAGTTGCCTGGTTCCGTAGTAAATGCACAAACAGGTGCAGCGTGGTCGTGTTAGCTCGCCAACACAGTCGGTGCGCACTGTCGGTGCAATTAGTGGTTAGCGCATTCAGCTGCGAGGAGAGACTGTCAGGGTCTCCGTCGTTTCATCCAACCGTAGTGCTGTGCCACAGATCTTATAAACTGCTAGATTTGCCTCGCAATAATATAATCCAGATAGATATTCCTTGTTACACCCCAGCTGTCACCAGCGTGACAGTTTTCACAGTAGGCAGTCGAGAGTACCAATCAGGAGTGGCTACTTATAGTGTTATCCTTTTGAAAGACAGGCCACTCCAGAGGACCTCCAGCAATGATCGTGCAAGTAAAACCACTTTTCCCACATTGGCTTTGTGAAGCAGATCTGCCTCAAAATGCATTAACTTGTTTCTTTTCCATGCTCCACCCCTCCAATAAATTTGTGATAATTGACCTGGTAGTTTTCGCGTAATCCTGCAAACAGACAAGCAAACCAACCAAAACCAGTGAAAACATTTCCTCGTTTGTGGTTGTTGATCTGATGATGGGGAAAAAGGCAGAAAAACTCAGATGGACAGGCGATCTGGGGTTCAAACCAGGGTTGCTGATCATTTCACTCCATGTTTTTGCCGTAAGTAAACCTGCCAGGATGACAACTAAAAGGCTTTGAATGTCATTAATTAATTAGTGTATGTGAGATCACAGGCCTCAAGATCTACATCAAAGAAAGTAGCTTTACTTTCATTTTTTGCAGGCAGTGTTGGGGAGCAGCATGCAGCACCAATGGAAGGGTTATTCTCTTGCTGGTGGAGTTAAAATATGCCTGCTGAAGCAGATGAGCTGCTTGCACATGCAGGGGAATTAGAAAAACGAACACAAATTTCCAATTCTGGCTACATATCAAGATTCTGAGTATAGATTGCCGTAGCACTGCAGTGCATCTCTAATCAGGCACCAGAGGCTTGTGAAATCATTGCTGACCTGCTGGATGGTAAACATAAAAAAGAGAAAAACATCTGTTTGGGAATTTAATGACAGCTGATTTTTTTTTACATTTATACGACTCAAGTGCTCGTTGCTTGTCCTGGATTTTATACCGTTTCTTTTTTCATTTCCTCAGCGTTTGCATTCCCAGTAGAAAATGACATGTGCTCTTTCTAATAACAGTCTTTATTACATGCCTTTAACATTTTGCTCCAGTAGTTTGAATCATGACACTTGGTTTACCATCTGTGTTGTGTCCACATCGAACTCATCAACCATTCCACTGCTTCAGCTGCCAGCTGCCCATTGGCTGAGAGCCATAGATAAACTATTATAAACCGTAAGAGATATTAAACTATATATTATATATATATATATATATATATATATATATATATATATTTAATAAATATTGAAACATATTTAATATGCAAATGACCTGGATGTAACTAGTACTCCGGGCCAGTTGCAGAAGATGTACAGAAAGTCAAAAGGAAGTAATTCCTATTTATCTCAGGTACTCTGGCTGTAAATCACTATATACCTGAGGGTAAAATAATGCAGAATCTCACTGGACTTGGTTGTTAGCAGCAGATATTGCTGGTTTTATGTGTATGTTCCTTCTGGTGACTTTTGATGACGGGAGATTATAGATTAGAAACATAAATACGCTAAGGGGATCCAATAACCGTGTGCAGCGAAGGGAGAATATGCTTCATCTACTTCTCACAAACACAGAATGTCAGCCAGCATAGCTGCAGCTGCAACCTTGACAATGACAATAATGGCTATTAAAATGGAAATAATGATGCTTTGCCCAGTGGGATTACCATGTCTGATCTGACTGTTCAAATCTGTTGCAGTCATCAGAAGCTGGCATAATAAACCCTATTACAGTGTGATCATAATGCAGCAGCAACCTGGGATTGATTATCTCGTAAACATAGTTTATAGAGTATGACATCGAGTTTTAACAATGGCAAACCATGCAAACATGAGGTTGTGCGGAATATCTGAAAATACATTACCACCCAATACACAGCATTAATATCAGTTTTTGTGGCGGGTTAGATTATCAGTATAACACGTTATATTCATTGTAAACTATATAATTGATAGAATATGTAAACAGGGCACCCTCTTTTGTGATTTGATTTTCTTGGTTTGATGGTTGGATGTTGGTTTGACTGTTGGGGCTCAAGCCCCCCTAAAGTATTCTT
>CAAKHC010015172.1:0-25781 GCA_901007825.1 Macroramphosus scolopax
CCCACACACATCTTTTTTTGTATTTTGCTCTGAGCTTTCACGCCTGTGCTGCCAGGCTTATCTTTGACCTAATAGGCTGCATCGCCTTTCGCTGATGTCTAGCAGAAAAAATGCAGCTTGTGAGTGTGTGGACCAGAAGATTATCTCATTAGGTTCCAGCAGGGGGGCCCCCAGGGGGGTGAGGGTATCCATCTTCCTTTGTTGTTACACACTCCAGCAGCAGCCTGGGAGATCTCTGCCTGCCTTAACGCATCTCTGTCCTCACCAGGGTCACACCATGCTCCGATGCGACAACCGTTGTCAACGTCACACTGTCTCCATAGCAACCATGCTGGGCACAGCATCGCCAAGCAGATGTTAAGGGTTAATAGAGTAAAAACGAGGAGTGGGAGCCAGTGAATCCTCCGTGCACTGCAAAACCACGAAATCTTACCGAATGTGTTGGTCTAATCTCTCGTGAAAGTATCTCACAGCGACACTTAGCAGGAGACACAATGAGCTGACCAGTTGCATTTCAGGGGCTTGTTTTTAGGCGATGCAGCTCATGTCCAGTAATTCATTGCAACATCGTGCAGCTCTTGCCAAACCGCCGGCGGCTTGTGGTTGAAGAATGAAACATTTACAGCGATTTGCCAGAATGGACACGCCAGTTCTGAACATACCAATGTCCCTCTGCCTAATGACTCGGGACATCTGCGGCATTATGATGTGACAAATCTGGAGGATTTGGCTCGACCTTATATTGACCCCATCATCAGGAACAGCTGTGTAGTGATCATGGAACGTTTGCCTGATTTTGGTGGGTGAATGAAAACATTGACCTTCTCTGGTGCTGGAGGAAGAACGAGGGCCAGAATCTGTCACCCTTGTTGAGATGCATGGAAATCTATGTCATCATTTTTGGGAGTCTTAAAGGAGACAAACCGTCTTGGCTTTTACACACATGGGATGCTACATGAGCCCCGTTGCATTTCATTACATAGCGATGCGAAAGCTCATTACCACAGGTGAGCGTTGGAAAGTAAACATACTGAGTCCTCCTGTCAGGGACTGCATGTCACTACAATATTCAATTGTAGAGAATCAAAATTTGAGATTTATTTTAGTCTTAATCGTAATGACGTTGACCTCTGCATCGTACAGCAGAGAAGAAAATAAAAAAGACAGGCAACACTCCTCCGTTCATAATTTTATTAGGAAAATCATTTTGCAGATTTGATTATTATTATTATCATCTATATATATACTGTATATGTTATTTTCAGTTATTCAGAGGATGCATCAGCACAGTATATCTTAATAGGAAGACTATTGCTAGAATAAATATCTATACATCATAATTAGTTAAACAAATACAAATTAAAAATAAAAACTGAATCATTTACAAAAAACAAGAAGTGCCAAAAGAAATAAACCGTCTGCCAAACCAAAGCCATAAATGCTGCTGAGGAATTTATTTAGAAAATACAAAGATGATTCACAGTATGTGTCCTTGTTCTCATGCTGGCTGGAACACCAATAGGGACCATGCAGGAATGAAAGGCCAGAGCGACAGCATAGTACCAAATTACATTACCCATAAAGTCTAGATGCCCCCACGGTGCGTCCCCGTCTGCAGAGAGAACTCCGGAGGATCTGAGGCAATCAGACAAGATGTAAGAGGAGATGGTGAAGTGTTTCCGAGAGGTTCAGTTCAGCTCTGCACAGATTCCCTTCAGATCCTCCGAAGCTCAACCAGACAGGACTGCACTCGTTGGTTGAAATTAGTTTGTGGAACTTACTGAAAACCTTTCCCATGAATTCAGATTCGACTCACTGCCCTTTGTTTCACTGGGTAACTTTCCCATCCTGCTATGGAAGAACACACGTGAACCCCTTGCTGTCTCGTCAGCAACACGACCATTGAGTTCCCTCAATGATGGCAAACAACTGAGGTGAACGTCAGCCGGTCCTCAGCCAAATGTGGGATACGTGCCATCAGTTCATCATCTTAAGTCAACTTGTTCTCCTTTGCTTGATGTTGGAAAAGCATTTTTCATGGCAATTTGCGACGTTGACGTTAAGAAATCAAGCAGCTCTCTTCTGAAATCTGATTGGACGCTTTGCCAACAAGAGGAAAAGACAGATGATCAGATGATCGCACCTTCCCACCACAGCATCCTTCACTCTGCACTAACTCACTCTCATCTCTCATCTTTGAAATATTAAGTCCTCTGAACATTATTTACAGCTATCTACAGTCAGATGTGAGGAGGGTCAGCCTTCGAGTCTGTACAAGAGCAACCGAATCGTAAACACAAGAAAAATCGAAGGGATGAAAATGAAAGAAATATTGAATTTTTGAAGGGGTTTCATTGGGAACTACTGCTGACAGCCGGCCTGTGCGACAGCGGCCGAGGCGAATGAGGTATCACTGACTTTGTGAATGTAATATGTGTGTAAAAGTGTCTGTTGCCTCCATGTTTGTTCTGTATGCTCGTGTGTTTAGGGGTGTGTGTGATGACTCATGCAGAACGTGTACAGGCGTGTATCCTCCACAGGGAAGCTTCGGACCGACACTTCATAAGATGGTACAACGACAGCACACCAACATGCACACACAACGCAGGCGAAAGGAAATAGGTGCACATACATGGATGCACTCACAGTGACGCACACACACACACACACACACACACACACACACACGCAGACAGCAGCCGTGAATATGCGAAACTGATGAATAAGATGAGACAAGCCATGGGAGGATGAGGGCAGAGGTGTCTGTCCTGATTCATGCCAGCATTAAAAGCCAACGCACGCTGCCATGCACGCCGTTTTCCTTCACAGTCTCCCACATGCAAGCACATTTCGGTCCTATACAGGCCACGGGTGGAGCAGCTCCCACTCCATGTGTTCACACTCCTTCTATTCATAGCACAGCTCCCCTCACTTGTTGTCCATACTGCCCACACACGGCGTCTCGTTGTTTTTTCCTCCCCGCTGTATCATATTCCAACGCCGGAACATGAATAAATGACAGTCTCCTGTAGACGTCAGCAGAACAACAGATTGCACAAACTCGCAATCTGCCGTCGCATGAGGCGACCGAGCTGATATTTATGCAGCGTGCGCACAACTGCAGCCGGGAGCCAAACGTCACATCAGACCAGAACCGGGGCCGATGGTTAACCGGACCCCGTCTCGATGCTCAAGTTATTATAAACAGGAACGTTCTCGGAAATAATGAGAGACCTTCTCAAAATAATGACTTGGTATCTGGAAATGGGAAGAATAATGAAAAATTCTTTTGAGAAAATTTCTCATTACACTGACTCACGGGATCATTATTTCTTCATTGCAGTGTGTGTGTGTGTGTGTGTGTGTGTGTGGGGGGGGGGGGTCTGGCCTTCCATAGATAGTCGCCACCAACAATACCCAGATATTCTCTCCTCCAGCATCTCATCCTTCCGATGACCACGTCAGGTAGCCGGTGCTTTAGAGATCACTGGACTACCAACAACACCCTTGTTTTTGTCTCTGTTTTTTTTTTTAAATATTAGAAACAGATGAGAGTGAGCATCCCTGGCAGCTGACAGGTAAAGGGTACGTCTATAATGCAACATTTTTTTGGAGTTTAACAGGACCTCACGTTAGTGCAAAAATACAACACATCGACAACTGAGTCATTCAGCTTTAGAAATAAAATACAAAATAAAAAAGAAGAAGAAGGAAGGAAGGAAGGGAGGAAGGAAGGACCGGGACCTATAGTTACATATTCACATTTTGCTAGTATAAACTGATGATCTGAATAGTGGATGTGTCAAATACTTTATATTATCAGCCTCATTATTAAGCAGTATATTATAGCAACATCAAACCTCCTACTGTAACAACATTTTCTGGTTACAAGGACTTTAATTCCAGAAAAAACAGTGGGTATAGTATTTCTTTACATGGGTAACATCTTACTTGAAGCTCTTATAAACATCTGAACTACCATATTCTTATTTACAATACCTACACTTATTTTTTTTTTATGTTGGTCTGTGGGCATCAATAATGCAAGGAGACATTTCACATGCTGCTCATAAACCAGGTGATTAATAAGCACGTCTTCAAGTAAAATGTCACCCTAAAGTGCCCAGTCGTTGATTCTGCTGCACACGTTAAGAGACAGAGAGCGCTAACGAGAACATTTGCTGTGCTTTTCTTTTCTTTTTTTTTCTTCCAGAGAGACACACAGTTTAAAAGGGGGCTATTATTATGTGTCTTTGGGTTTAACAGTACAGTAGTAGATTATCCTACACTCAAATTGTTGTTAAAACCGCCTGAGAGATGGAGAAAAGTAGTACGGGACAACTAATCCACCCCCTCTTCTTTTGTCGGTCGTCAGGGGCGACCAGCAGCATCCCACTGTAACCATCCTGCGGCGCATCCACGCGGCTCCCAACCAACTCGCCGCTCGCGATACCCTGTCGCTCGGCGGAACCACAACCTCCTTGTGCCACGAGCCGGACAAACAAGACTCACGGAGACGGAGAGCTACCTATGATCGTGATTGTTCCTCCGTGTTCAAATGTGAAGACGAAAATCATACAAAAAGAAGACAAGAAAGAAAAGTACAAATAGATATATCGGTAAAAAAGTATTGTGCTTTTGGCTGTCCTGTGTACACTGTGTACAGTATTCAGAGTGAAAAAAGGGGTGAATGCACTTTGGATGCAGAGCTGTTCGACGGCTCCGGGAGGATCTTTAAGCGTTAAGTGAAGAGAAGCGACGCGCAGTGGAGGCAAGAACATGGAAATGTGTGTGTACATGATTTAAAGTGCAATGTGAGGGCATTTAGGCTGAATGAGCCCCGGTTGTCTTCATGTGTTCCTCAGCTATTTTTTTTTTTTTCTCTAACTTGCATGAATGCATTTGAGGTTAATTCGTGTGCATGCGGTGTGTCTGCGTGACCCGTCCTGTCTCCTGACCAGCGTTGTATGTTTGAGGTAATGTGACCGAACCAACGAGCGAGCGAGCAGAAATCCAGGTCGCACCGGATGAGCTGAGAGATCTACATCCATCTCGTGTTTTTGTTTTATCCTCTGTGTGCTTTTTGTTTAAGGAAGAGGAAGGGAGGGGGGGGAGGGGGGGTGGGCTTTACATGAATTCAAGAGCATCGTAAAGCAGACAAACAAGAAAAAACAAGGCAAAAAAAAGGAGAAATAGAAACCCTCAGGGCACATGCAAGTGCCAAACTGTCGACCTCAGAACCGGAATCCTCCCGGGGTTCGTCTCACCAGCTTGGCAATGATTATCCGAGTGTATCATCCTTGTAGACAAGGAAGGCATGTTTGTTGTTTCATATCTGAGTCCAGCCTGCTTCCGTCCATCAACCGGAGGAATGTTCAGGATGAGGATGGATGTCCGGTGGCCACAGCTTTGTTTCTGTGAATCTGTTTGGAGACTAGATGGACGTGTGTTTGATCATCCCACGTTTATATACACAGGAGTCCTCATGGCGTGGCTCCGGGATGCGGCCGAATCGGACCTGTAACTTCCTCCTGATGCTCGCCGTTCATGCTAGCGGTCTCAAACCGTCGAGTCCTGCGCTCACAGCATCACACGCTCATGAAATAGTGTCTCTACCAGATGAGTTTACTGACCCCTGTTACATATACATTATATTTTTCTTATAATAGGGAGTATGGAAAGGATGTGGAGGGAGGTTCAGGTGTTGAGCTGAGGAGGTTGGGGAGGTAATGAAATGTTTTGTGTTCATCTGTAACCAACGGAGAGTCTGGTGGTCTTTATTGCAGTCCCAGGTCTTCTGTAGCTCTTTCGTACGGTTCGGTAGCTCTGATGGAAACGTCCACACTCACAGTTTCCTCTTCAGGACGTCCGAAGAAAATCATCCACAACCCGCACGAACCCTTGTTTTTAAGTTCCGAGACGTTCCTCGCCGGCCCTCCTCATCCTCCCGATGAGCCGCCTCTCCTTTAGCAGAGTGCACATGCATGTGAGCTGAAATCCGGTATGATTTTAAAATAACTGCTGAGTCTGTGAACGCACCAGTCAGACGGAGGAGGATGTAGATGATGAGATTCCTGTTGCTTTCTTCAGTGAGTCTCTCTTTCCTCCTCTCTTCCTTCTCCACCTCTCTTCCTTTGTATCCCCCCCTCCATCTTGCTCCGCCTCCTCTCGCCTCCCCTTCCTCTCCTGCGTTCGGCTTTACATCACGCTGCATTTGCCCTTCAGTCTCTCGGCACGGGACTGCTTCCCTGAGCGCTTGCCGTCGATGTTGAGGCTCATGTTCCTCTTCTTGTCCAGGTTCAGGAGCTCCTGGAACAGCTCGGTTACATTGTGGTTGGTCTTGGCTGACGTCTCCATGAAGGCGCACTTCCACTGGTTGGCCTGGGCCTCCCCGTCCTTGGTCTCCACCTCTCGCAGGGTCTCGTCACTCTTGTTCCCCACAAGCATGATGGGGATCGCCTCTACGTTGCCCTTGATAGCCAAGACCTGCAGGGGGGGAAATAACTATCCATCAACATACCCCCGAACATGGATACAAACATTCAGACACATTCTATCAGTAGCATCAATGATCCACACACCTGTTGGTAAATGGGTTTGAGCTCCTCCAGGGACTGTTTGCTGGTGATGGAGTACACCAGGATGAAGGCGTGGCCTTTGGAGATGGACAGGCGCTGCATGGCCGGGAACTGGTGGCTCCCCGTGGTGTCCGTGATCTGGAGGGTGCACACGCTCTTATCGCAGCTGATCACCTGGCGGTAGGTGTCCTCCACCGTGGGGATGTAGGTGTCCCTGAACGTGCCCTTCACAAAGCGCAGGACCAGGGAGCTCTTCCCCACTCCCCCGGCCCCGAACACCACCACACGGTAGTCGTTGCTCTGCTCCGGCATTCTGCCCCCCTCAGGCTTAAGACTGTTACACCTTTAGGGTGGAGAGAAAGAAGGAGGAGATTGTTATTACAGAAGCAACAGACACGAAGCAGAAGGAGGATCAGGAAACGGAAGTGACGGCGGGACTCAACCGCGGGCCGGCATGATAAAAAAACTCCACTTCGTCTTCGTTGTCTGATCTCCGGCCAAATGGGATGAGGTTGGTGAGGCTCCAAGTGTTTCATCTGACGCAGACATTCTCCCTAATCAATCAATACCAGTCGCAGAGACACCGTTCTTCTGTTTCCGCCCAAAAAATATTGCAGCGTTTCCTTATCTGTCAACTTGAGCAAGTGCTGCAAAGCCTGATGTAGACAGAGAGTCCATTGAGCTTAAGATAAAGTAGCTGCCATGCAGCCAATTCATTAGGTACACCTGTGCAGTTAATGCAATCCCAATACAGAGGTAATACTGTATTGATCGGCCCTGTCAGAGAATAATCAAGTAGTGTGTGTCATGTGGGATGATGTGTACGTGTTTGTTTTATATAAATTTCTATAAACTTGGAGGGGCGGCAACCCGGCTCACCGGAGGACTCGACAGTCCCGACATCACCCGCTGGATCTCGCATCCACGCAATGTCCTCACGCTTAATCCATCCACCGTAAGCGCTCTGGTGTCTGCAGAGCGTGTGCTCATGATTACACGCCGCATCTGTTGCATTATTTATCTGTTGTGGTTTGTGGCTCTAAACTTGCTTTAAGGCCCCATAATAAGATCCTCCTTCAGTTCTGATCATGTGCGGCTCTCTAAGCTCGCGCCGTAATGAAACAGTAAATTGACATCAATACTAGATGGAATAAGTGGATTTCTGTCATGCTCTCACTGCTGGAACCCACTATTGATGGCAGCCCCCCCCCCCCCCCCCCCCCCCCCCCCCCTTTCAATTGCATTGCCAGGCTCTAGATAATATCAGTCAAGGAGTTTAGAATAAATGGAGATTCAGGGAGTGCCTCTCGGGTTTATGGTCGATCTATAGCTGTAAGTCTGGCTGACAGACTTTATATGTGTTTTATGGCCGTGCTGAACACACAACAGCAGTTTAATTTAGAGCTTCGCCTGCGTCTCCTGCTCACACGCCTGCAGCCTGGTAGCTGTTTTACTCTGCTCTTTTTTTGTTTAAATAATGCAAGACGGTGAGAGAGAGAGAGAGAGAATCGGTCTGAACGTTGAATACAAGCAAGAAGCTCCGGCGTTAATGTAGCTGTGATGAAGCCTCGGAAAGAAATGACAGGCTGGTCAGTTTATGAGATGAACCAGATGTGGGAGAGAGAAGTGTGTTACGATCCCCGTCATCCCCGTGAATGTCAGCCCCGTGATTGACTCGCCTCAAAGTCAGCTGGGAAATGTCTGCTGATCCCCAGCGACCCTCGACGGGACGGAGAGAATGAATGAACGTCCCTGTGAGACAAATCTGTTGCTCACAATCGCCATGGCAACACGGCTCATGTGCCTCGATGTCTCGGCTCTCGTCAGGCCGCTGTGAGGAACGGTGGAGTGATGTCAGAGGGAGAAAGCACACACACACACACACACACACACGTACATGTATGATTATTAATCCTGTACTGGATAATTCATTCATGTGACATCAACGCCGCCGTCATCAAAGACTTCTTCTGGAAAACTGGATTATCTGACTTTGCGAAAGGATTGTTGGTAATGACGAACCCAGACAATCACCGCTCCGCTCCCAGCAGTCGTCTCCAGCTCCCTTCATCTCCCAGCTTATGCTTCTGGTCCCCCCAGCTGCGTCGGTCCACGTCCGCTGTTTGTGACGCAGCAGGCAGCTGTTTCCAGAGATAAAGCTCCAAAAAAATGGAAATGGATGGAAATGGACCAAACAGCAGACAGACCAAGTCGACAGTAGAGGACCGTTCTGCAACTTAAGAGCCAGATGTTTGGTTGGTGGGGAGCCAGACACATCTGAAGGGACCACGTGTCCAGGAACTTCAAATGAATGCTAATGCTGCTCCGTATCTGCTTGATGTGTAAAAACTGCACCTGTTTGCTAGAAACTATTAGCATTGATAATATGGGAATGTTGTGTTGTTCTGTAAACAGCTCGTCTGTCACAAACTCACTGACACTCGCCAGGCCTTCATCCACTGCAGCTTCATCACCGACAATAAGGTCAGTAGCTGCGTCAGGAAGATCTCGTGACTAACGGGACACAAAGTTGTTGCTGCTATTAATGTCCTACAGTGTTTCCATCGACTCTTCATGCATGTTCACGATGAGCTCACCCTCATCGCAGGATGTTAAATAGCGACAGCTTGTCACGGCCGCCGACGTCCGACGCCGACATCCAAAGGCGTGAGTCACTCAGAGCTGCTCCGTCTGCCAAACGCAGCGCTGATAGGATCTATAATCAGTCATTTTTGGTGCCAAAACTGAATCAGACCCAGAACGCATCGCCGTTACAACCTCACACTCTGGAAATGGATTATATTGACGTGATCGGGTTAACATCAGAGTAAATTAAAAAGCCGACCAAAGGGCGTGACGAGGCTGTTGGGATGAATCTGGATCTGGTTATTTATTGAGAAAACACCATCGTGCTTCTATTCTGTTGACACTTTGCTGAGATGAGAACCATCAAACCAGGCTGATACGTCCGAGCTGACACCTCCACTGTGTTTTTCTTCACCCTGCTGCACTACACAACCTCTTGCTGTTCCTCCTCTGCCTGCTACTCCCTCACTCCAGGTCTTCATGCTGTTTGATCAATAAACTAAGGCCACTGTGGTTTTGATCGATGGGGCTCGTCTGTCTGGGCCCCGTCAGTCTGATACCCCGCCTGGCTGCCTGTTGGTTTTGGGAACAGGGGGGGGGGGATTCAGCTCCCGCGACAGTGATCCTCCCTCATCAAAACCTTCCTCCCCTCCCCTCTTTCACCTGAACTAAAATTAGCTGCCTCCCTCTGTCAGCAGCTATAACTGCACACACAGGTGCAGCCACACACACACACACACACACACACACACTGTACCTCCGCTCCTTCACCATTTGTCCTTGACACCAGGGCTCCGGGATTAATGACACTCCTCCCAAACGCAAGCTGTCCTTCTCCCTTTCCCCCTCGTCGTCTCTTGTTTTGTTCGAAACGAGAGATCGACAGTTCCTTAATGAATTAATGGTACACAATAAATGCATCTGTGGCAGCGCAGCCGAGGCTCCATTAGTCGATGGCTTTGGCACGGACCGAGCAGGCCTCCTCCTCCCCTCTCAACCGCAACGCAGCTTTCTCCACTTGTTCATTTCACGGAGCGAGCAAGGAAATGTCACCTTTAGCGAATATATGCACATAATTTCCCCCTCAAGAGAGCCACTCATGCAGCGGCACAAAGGAAGCACATTAACCAACATCAAACACAATGCCATTCAACAGATCAAGAGCCTGATTAAACAGACACCCACAAAGCCGTCCCGTGGTATCTTGTGGGGGAACAGGTTTTAATCAGGCGGCGGATACCGGAATGCTGCTCGGTGAAGAGCGGGATCGACGGATTTCGGGGCCTGTCAAACCCAGAAATCACAGTGTCTGAAATCTGCAGGAAATCAGGCTGTCGGTTCGTGGAGGAACACGTGTGTGTGATGTTTGTGTGAGCGCAGCTGAGCAGAGGATCCTCTGTTGTCTGTGCACACATCAGCTCAAGTGTGTGTGTGTGTGTGTGTGTGTGTGTGCGAATCTGCAAATGTGCACTTTTCATGAGTCAGAGTGAGAGCAATTTTTAGACTCAGGCATTTCCATTAGGTTCAAGTCGAGGCTGTCGAGGTGCAATTTATACATTCTGATTCAGGCAGACTGCTGCATTGCTGCATTCGCACCGAACCACGAAGCACGCGAAGGGGAACTCTCACAGACCGTCCTGAATCTTTGACAGTTCAGATTTACGAACATTTATTTTTATTTTTATTTTTTTACCTGTCAGAGGGCGATGATGCAAACACAGGAAACACTCAATCCACGCAAATGTTCATGATCTATCTGAATAATTGATCCTGTCCATTGATCTCACGGGGTCGTGTGACACCTGATTCGTCCGACGTTGCAAACAAGGATGGATGTTGTTCCTGGTAGTTGAAGGAATGTGAGCTTTGTTATGTTCTTTAAATCAGCCAGCAGGACGGTATTAGCATGCACAAGTGATTTGATGGTGCAACAAACTGTTAATGCAGAATTGACATATTATTAATGGACATTTTTGTCCTTTTTAGGACGACAGAAAAGTCTTGAGCAAAGCATCTGGCCGACTGGTCGCTAACTTTGTCTCTGCTGCTTCAGGCAGCGTGCAGGCGGCTCATCAGTTCGTTTTAAAGCAACTTTATCTTGTAAAAAAAAACAGACATTGGAAAGTATTGCTTAGTATTGCTAAGTCAATTACGCAGCGTGCTGTGCTGTTAAAAAATCTCAGGCGACAGCAGGGACATCGGAAATATACCATGCATGACATTCTTTGTGGAGATTTCAACCGTAATCAGTCAGTCAGCATGGAACCAGATAAGTTGTCAGTATTGAAACAGCCGAGCTCATCGCTTTTCTGAACAAACACTGACATTAAAACACAATCTGGATGTGTCAATACTGACTGGAGGAGCTGTTTGACTTGCATGTTATGAGATTCTGTGTGGCTATATGTTGAACCAGGTTTTGGACACTTGGGGGCAGTCTTCAGACGTATACATGTTCGGGTATGGGTGACTGTGAAGGGAGGGGACGGGGACGGAGACGGGAGCCCACACGGGTCTCATCAGACGGTGATCAGGTCAATATGCCTCAGTAGAAAGGAAACATGGAAAAAAAAAGGCCTTTACTTTATTTCCACCAGCACCTGAGCATTGTGGAGTTAGAAGGCAGCGTGAGAGGTTATGGGCCTGCACGCTCATGACTGTCAATCTATACTGTGATTAATCGTGTCCCGCCCCATGTCCATCAGGTCTATGGGTTAGACTGTACAGGAGATAACACCTCTGTGGTCTAGGCTTAGTCGCTAATCATTGAGCTTAACCTCCTCTGTGCTCCTGGCCTGTTCTGCATTGACCCAATTCCCAGGACTTAGATTACCAGTGGTCTCTCTATAAGGATGCTTGCAGCTCCTGCTTCACGTCAGTAAACAGTAAAGGTGAACTGAACCTGGCTATTGATGCTCGTATTCAACTTGGAGCAGAGGGGCTTCGCTTCCACGTATCAGACGCAGGACAGGCACGAGGAAATATTTCCCTTTAGCGTCACTTTGGATGAACAGTGCTGAGCTGTGCACAGTTTAGGTTGACGCTGACCTTTACCACAACGCAGTGGGTTCAGGTCAAACTTCCTCCTTCTCCTGTCAGCACATAGTAAAGACAAACTATAATAGTACAATAATAATACAAGAGAAAAACTATGATTCCTGTGAACTGAATGTGTCTTTCCAAGATGATAATCATCTGTTATTATTATTATTGGGTTGTACATTATACCTCATCTAGTCATGCAAGGCCTACAATATACCCTAAATCGAATATAATGTTAGGAAAAGATAATAAAAGACACACATTTTCTTACTAGTCTAACCTGTGCTGACCTGGTGAACCTGCAAAATAAAGCCCATGAAATGTGGCAGCGTGATGGCGAACCAGACTACGCAAAGAGGATCTAACTTTCCAAGAGCGGGACGGGCTGAAATCAAATCTCTGGACTGAAGGTTCATAGGTTCAGTGAAGCAGCCGGTCGTACCCTGCAGGTCCTGCTGATGACACTCTGTAACATCTTTCTTTAAGAGTTAAAGAGGAAAACATTTCCCCTTCGGGCGCGTCATTAGTCGCTCTTCCTGACACTTGTGAGCAGCAATCAAAATCATGCTAATTCAGTACAGCAGTTGTACACAGGACTCAATGGGAGACGTCCATGTAATTAGTGTGTATTAGTACTGTGTACTGGCTTGACCAGGGGAACCCCGTGTGGCTCCGTCTGGCCTCTCCATAAGACCCTGCTAATACCACGGCCGGACAATCTGGCTATTTACACCAGAATGGATTCATTCATTTTCCATCTCCGGTAAAGGAGCAAGCTTCATATTCCTGTATTTTTGTATTCTCGTCTGTTTGTTTCAAGACAGCCTATTCTTAGAAGCTACGTGGGCCTGACCTGACTCGACGCACCTGCCTGCAGCGACAGATGGAGGCAGGGCTGGCAGTTCTGGAGAGACTCCATCACTCTTTCTGCTGTCCAGATCAACCCAGCTTTGGTTCCTAATACCAGCTGATCCAGGTCTGGCAAACAACACAGATGGTTTAAAGAAGAGACGACAGGGGGAATCGGACTCCCTGAGAAACTAAACTTTTCTTTGTTTCCAACCACTCTCGCTGCTCTTATTATTCCTCAAGTTAAGCAAATGGCTGAGAATCAAACACGGTACTGGAAATGTGTATAACAGGCATTCTCATCGTAACATTGGACCTAATGTCATGTACATAAAAACTGCACGGATCTCAGATGATCTTTTCCCAGACAGCACGTTTAAACATCACGACGGCGCAGCAGTTAACTATTTTTATATCAATAAGAGCTACTAGACCTCTTTATGTTCTAAATCCAGCTTCCAAAAAGCGTCCTCGCAGCACAGCACTACATTCACTGCACTTAAAGCGACATCGATGCGCTGCCACTCTGTCACCGTCAGCTTCACCGTATGACAGGCGCTTCCACCAACATTTGACACGTCGCAGTTCAACAGCTTTATTCTACGACTCAACAGTTGTGTTTCCCACTTTAGAAGAAGAAGAATCTGCCAGAAAAAGCACAAAACACCCTGATAAACTATGAAAAAATAATCCGTACGCTTCCCTGATTACTGAGCAAATACATGGTGCACATACTGTCATTGCACATTTTAAATAACTATATGTACATATATATAATATTGAAAGCTAATTGCGGTTGTTTTTATTTATTTTCTTGTGTACTTCCCTTCCCATTATATTGATGTTACTTCTGTAGGCTTAATCATCACAGATACAGAGCAATAAACACATGTATGTACCACCGAGATGAACAGTTACTCATCAGCAGTGCTTGAAGGTGCTTATAAAATGATATAATTATATAGTAAAAAGCTCTGAGTCACAGGCGTGGAGGAGGTACAGGAGGTACTTTACGTAGTAGTTTTCCCTCATTCTGTTGTTGCTCTTTGACACACGTGTGTCACTGTTCAATAGAATATTATTCTCATCCTTTATCAGCTGCATGTTTCCTTTTTTCGAAAGCATCCTTTCATTTCATAAATAAACGGTTATCTTTAACAACATCTTAAGAGTGATATTTGCAAATTGAAATGCTGGATTTCTTCAGTGTGGGAGTAAATATCAGACTCGTATTATGACTCCACACAGAGTGTTTAGAACGTACGACATGAGGGGATCTTTAAGTGCAGGAAAGCCCATAATAGAAACTGCAGCCAATAATTCATGTTCATTCACTCTGAGCCTCATAAACTTGTCAGAGGGCCACATTGGATTTGACGGGATCATAAAGATCGCAGAAACCTGGGGGTCTGCACGTCCTCCCTGCCTTTCCCCAAGAAGAATTCAAAACCTTTTCTCAACATCTGGCCACCTCTGACCTTGTTATTGTATCACTCGGGTTACTCTCGGATCCGTTTGCTGACTTGTTCTTAGAAAAATCATCATCCGTTACCACACGTCCGCTCTGCTCTCCGACATCACCAGAAACGTCTCCACCGTTACCAACATCATCCGCTGTTACAATGTACTGAGTCATTTCTTTCTCCTGGCTTATAGCACAGAGAAGAACGGTTATTATGCAACCGTATTGTGATCATTCAGCACAGGCAAACAAACGGACAGGCAGGCAGGAAGGACATTAGACTCCCCCACACTTCCACTTACTCCCCCCCCCCCTCCTCCTCCTCCTCATCCTCGACCAACACATGCTTTAATACAGTCTGTATCTCTGCTGCTGTTAACCACACTCTTTAAAGCTTAATCGCAGGATTTACCATCATGCATCTCTCCTCTCTGAAAGCCTGCAGCCCACACACACCCATGACTGGCAGTGTTCAATATAGAAGAATACAGGAAGTTGAGTCACACACACATATGCACAAACAGGGCCTAAATGATTCATTTTTACATGTCGTAAAAGTCCTCCTTCCCTGTGATGAGACCCCCCCCCCCCCCCCCTCCAATAAACCCTACATCAGGCACGGAGGAGCAGAGAACCAGATGGAGGATTAAACATGGCATTTTCTCCATAAATCGGGCTTTATGCGTCACGCTGGTGTCATGATATAGTTTGGTGTTGACGCGCCTCGGCTGTATCAGGAAGGGGCGGCAGGAGGGTTCGCAAATTGGTGCGCAACGCCATTACAGATCCCCCTACTCTTCTCGGTTCATTCATAAATACCAGAGGATCGCCATCTCGCAGCGGTGCAATCATTTTGCAGTCACAGCATCCCCCCACCCACCCACACACCTCCCCTTACTCCTCAAAGCAATATGATAATCCCGACCCCCTCATATCACTGCCCTCTCTCATGCTGACTGCCAATATGGCTGTGCGGGAAAAATCCGCACACAATTCCCACTACCGGGAGGGAGGGGGGGGGGTTATCACACACACACACACAATGTGAGTCGATGCATTTAAAATCATCGGCAGGAAGAATAAATAAATCAAGCAACAACAAAAAAACAGACATCTGCATTGGCTAATGATCATCGTGTGCGCACAACAGTCAGCCAGGCAGAAGGATCGCGGTTACGCCACCGAATACCAACATCTAACCTCCATGTACAAGACGAGGCGGACGAGCAGCATCTCCAGTACCTGGTCGTGAAGTATCGCTCCGCTTCAGGCTGGTCCGCGGTTCACACGGATGAAAGACAAAACGCCGAAAGCGTCTTAAAGCATTTTACGCGGTTCATGTAGAGCTCATGTCGTCCGATTTCAAACACCACCACGGCAGACTCCCTCTCTTTCTCCCTCCCTTTCTCTCTCTGTCTCTCTCTCTCTCTCTCTCTCTCTCTCTCCCTGGCAGGACGTGGGAGGTGCTATACCCTCTCCCTTTTCTGTTCATACTTGATTTTTATTTCAGTTCATCCACTTCCTACCGGTTGGAGCAATAGAGGCAACTCACATCGGATTTCTTATAAAATCTGACAAAGGGATTATATTAAAAAAAAGAAGAAGCAGAAATTAAGAAAACTGCAGTATCAATAATAAGAAACTGCACAGGTCAACTAAGCCACAATCTATGTGTGATGCAGAATATCTGAGAAGACTGCAGGTAAAAATGGTGTAACCCGCTGAGCATTAAAACCGCAATAAAGTATCATGATAGATTCCATTAAATCAATTGAAAATTATTCTAATAATTTCTTCGATGTCTCTGTGTCACACAGAAAGTGGGCCTTTGGGTGCAAAATCCAAAGTTTAAAATTAAGAGGCCTGAAGTTATCCGGTTATAATAAGACATATCGATATTTTGCCAATAACAAGTAGATGTAAACATTGATACGAGCAGTCACATCTGGTTTCCTGCTGCAGGATCAGCACCACCGACAGCGACCTCTTAGTGTTTCAGCACCATGGAGAGAGGCTGGAGCCAGAATGACAATAAGTGGAGGCGGAACACGGATGAACAACACACAACGGGGGGGAAGGAAAGAGATCACAGAGTCGATATAGCAGGTAGTAGCCCAGTGTGAGTACACGGTCTCAGCTCACATCAGCAGAAATCTATGTCTATCTATATCTTTCATCATAGTTGATGGCATCAATAGGTGTGATGAAGTCCAGCGTCGGTGCTATTTAAGGTCTGTAGTCGACTTAGACGAGGCCTTGTTTTTAGCTGTTTGTCCTGGATGACTCACCAGCATCAGCCTTGTGTTTGTCTCCCTCTGTCGGCGAGCCCTGGAACTGCACGAGTTGCAAAATGGCCAGTGTTGGTCAAACCAGCAGGTAGTGACTACACGTAGCATTGATTTTGTCGGAGGATAATGAGCAGGGGATCAGGGTGGAGAGGTAGAGAAAAAGGATCAAGCATGTGCATGCAAATGGTAAGTCAGCTTGGAGAGATACACTCAAATCAAGACTCAGGATACAGAACAAGGCTGATCTGAAGCGATGCTTGCAGCTCTGTGAGGCCGTATTTAGCTATTCAAACACATGGACAACAAGGAGGTGAGAATATCAATACATTAGTGGGAAAGTTAAAATGATCATAATATAATTTGACCAATCAAGCTACTAAACACTCCTTTGACTTTCATTTAAAGCTTGAAATATAATTCTGATGTGATGAATTAAGAGAAAACAAGACTGCCATACCTAAATGATGAACTGGGACTTTTGCACTGAGCAAATAAGTAGACTTCGGACATGGAGGATTTCCTGACGTACCATTAAGTTAACCACATCAAAAAAGCCAACCAGCTAATGATACTGGAGGAAAAGTATTTAGATCACCAAAGTTATTAGGGTTCACTGTCTGGAGACAATTAATGTCAAGTGTGCAAAACTATTTTTTAAATCCACCAAATAGTACAGATGTACACTAGAAGTTTTCAGGCTCTAAACTGATTCAGGAGAAGCACAGTGAATGGACATCAGAAACAAACAAATGCCTTGAGACAGACATTGTTATGTATTTGGTCAAACAGCCAAATGAGGCTACAAAATAAGGCTCAATTGTTGAATGTCTTTGGGGTCAAATAACTTAATCCTGAACCCCCGAGCATCCAGCGACTTATCGTGACTAATCAAGTAAACATATTCCAAGCTTCATCTAAAGGGGTGCTCCACATTATAAACAGAAAATAAAAACAAACTGGTCAACACAAATACAGACTGACCCACAGACCCTGAGGCCATGAGGCTTGTGTGGCTTAAAAGCATCTTGTGACGGCGAAAAAGTCAGCTGAAAAATGTTTGTGCATGAATGGGAGATTCTGTCCTTCACTCCTTCTTTGTCCTCAATTTTCTTTTTCCGCTGTCCTAATCCCTTACAGGGACCAGCTCAGTTCAAGGCCTTGGAAAGAAAAAAACACAGAGCAATACAAAGTAGTAATTGGTTTCTGCGCTCCATTTCTGTTTAATCAATAACCTGTCATCCACCGGTGGCTGAGGGGATACATAACAAATACCCAGCAGACACATCACCACAGCAGTCATTTCCAGACGGGCGCCTTCCTCTCCCCGTGGCAGCGCGTGGCCATCTTAACCAGCTCAGTCCTCCATTTCCCGTGCATTATATCCAGTGCCCTAACACAAAAGGCCTCCCATTCAGAGCCCCTCAAGCGTGAATAGAGTCAAACTCAAATTAAAGTCTGGGTGGTTAGGCTGTCTGAATGCTGGTAAAAGTACTTGAGAGGGACGGGTCAAGGGATCAAGTGGATATGTTGGATGGGAGAGAGATTGAGCTGAGAATTCAGGTTCTTTTTTTCTACAACAAATAAAACGAACATATTCAAAGAATACTAAACTGGTATTAATCTGAATGTTTCTGCAGCTACATTTGCTCTATTGGTAGCAAAAGCTTTAGTGTTCTACTTTAAGTTCATGTTGAATACACTAGTGGTAGTAGTAATACACTGAAGTGCAAAAGGTGAAGGTTTTTAAATTATGCAACTGTTATATCACAATTTGGAAAAGTTAAACAGCAAGATAGTTGGACAGCATTTACAATTACTGCAGATGGATTTCATTAATGGGAAAATATTTGAGTTGCAAAATTAACTAGAACCAAGCCATCAGAGGTTATGGATCCAGAAACACAATTACCCAGACTTGCCACTGCTATAAAAAACAATTACAGAAATCCCTGGAGCGTGAACATAGTAATTTGGACCAAATGGAATCCAATTTTCTAATGTGAGAGGACTCCGCTTGGAGAGAGGGCGCACAAGCAGCAGAAATTACGTTTAAAGCCAGACACAGACACTTCTCTTGAGTTCATCATGGTTCCAGTTTATTTTTTCATCATGAGATGACAAATTAAGACGTATCAAAAGACAGAAGGCATCCAGTTGAACCTGCAGAGTGGGAACTGTTCCTGTAGCGCATGCAAACCTGATTAAATGCTGCCTGGCGCATGTGAACACAGCCTTTTTAAAAGAAAGAATGGAACATTCTATCTTGATAAAGTTAGAATATCATGTAGTGTTATCGGTTTTCTTTTCCTGGCACATATAGATTCATGCAACTCATTATTGCAACACTTCCAGTGTTGCTGAACCCTGCTGATACATGATCATACGTTTTGCTGTAAACACATTTCTTTCCATTTTTTGTCCCAGTACGACAATGATTACAGGATCAGATTAGAAAGGTCACAGTTTTAATGATCGTACCCATGGCAGTAAAGTGATGTGGATGAGCTTTTATTTCATTTAGTGTGAAACTTCACCTCATCATAACAAGCATTATATGTCACGGAGGAGAGATGACAAACCAAAAAACAAAGACGCACAGACAAAAGACAAACATTCACTCTGTCACTTTTATAAACTACCCATGAATGTAAAAATGTTGTAAAGACACATACACGCACGCACCCAGCCTTCCCATGTTCCTCACTGGTCCTTGTCATGGTTGAGGGCCCGATTAACAGCTGATGAAAGAAAGAGATGAGAAATAAATATTTCTCTGGCAGAAAGGAAGACAAAGAAAACAGTATACGGTATTTGAGAGAATATATTTACATGCCAAATCTGGGAGGTCATGCTCATGCTTGTCTGCTGGGAGAGAACTGCTGCTGCAGTAAGCAGAGTAAATAAATGGGGCTGTACTTGCATTACTACTGTTGGTATCTCACCCTCCTTTGTGATGGTCTCAGTCACGCTCTTCGCCTTAGCACTCAGATCGTTGACCACATTTTCCATGGAAGCTTGGTGTTTCAAGAAAAATGGCCGAATCGCACGCTTGTACAAGATTTCAGAACCGTTCCACGTGACCGGAGCCATGCACCATATCAGGAACACACACTGAGGAGAGAGAAGATGACGGGTCCCAGAAATTACACCACAAATAGAAGTATTCATCTCCATTTTATGGCCTGGGAAATAATTATTATGCAAATTAGCTGAGTGAAGTGTCCAAGTAACCCCACATCTCTGAAACACTGATTCAATCGCTGTAAATTGCTGATGACATGACATTCATTGTCCACAAGAGTGTGCTGGTGGCAAATGATAATATACAGACAGCCAAGGACATCATCCTTTGCGATTCAACACAGCTTGACTGTCTATTTGTCAACAGTCGGAGCAGACTAAGTTTGGTTGCCTTGTTCAAACAGAGAACAGAGTGAGAAAAAGTGTGAAACAATTTAAATTGTACAAAATGGTAACAACTGTCAACAGTAAAGTCAAACTACCTTTCCCACATAGTAAAAGGGGAACCAGTAGAGGAAGATGTCAGAGAAGGCCTCGCCGATGCTGAAGAGTCCATAAACGACCCAGTACGTGAGCCACTGTGTGTCATCCTCCTTAATCTTGCTCTCGATGGCCTTAATACTGAAGGAACAGGGGGAAAGGTCTGGTCAGAACGTAAACACAATATATAAAGTTTAAAAAGGAATTTATTGAATCTGAACTTATGAGTGCATTTAAAAAGTATGCTGTGGAGTTTTTCCCCCTGGAAGCAATGTGTTTAAAAAGCTATCCATGTGCCAACATTAGCATCTGAAATTTTTTAATTTGACCTGCTGATGATGTGGAATAGATAAAAAGGTCAGGATCACCAAATAGTTTATCCTGACAGGGTATGAAGGTGTGTACCAAGTTTTATGAGGAAGTCACTTCATTGCCAGGGAGAACAGAATGAGTGATTACACTTACTACTAAATCTTTCAATGCACATGTGGGGATGTGACTATTACAGACTTTAAAAAGCTTTGTGAAATAAGTCAAATTTCATACATACGAGAAATATGCTGGATAAACAAAACCAATCAGGTTGCAGAGCAGTGAGGCTCCAAATCCAAACAGAAGATACAGCCCGATGAAACCCAGAGCACCTGCAGAGGGAGAAAAAAAGAGAAGCAGCACTGAGGTGAGAGCAGCACGTGGGACAGGAAGGGGAGGGTTTGACAAACGCTTTTAATGGTGAGCCACATTAATCTGTTGTAAGTAGAGTGTGACTGATAACAGGATGTAAGGCCAGCACAGTACCTGGATTAGGAGGAGCACCAAACACAGTTCAAACACTTGATATTGACATTCAGTTGGTGGGAGAGTTCACTGATAAAATACGAAGCTCGCACAGTCAGGCGAAACACTTATGGCCTATAGGCCTCATCAGGGTGAAACATTCCAGAAATAACACTGGTTAGCAATAACCGCAAACACAATTACTATTACAAAGTAACCAAAGCAATTGTATTAGCTGCTGACATGGAATTGATGCACATTTGTGGAGAGTCGATAAGAACGTTAGAGGAATGTCATCTCCACATACAACACTAAATTCCATATTTCTTAAAAATTAGGGTTCAATGATATGCAAAAAAAGGATCATATTGCATGACAGATTTTCTGATCTAAATAAAATAAAATAAGCTTTATTAGCCAGACTTGATGCTAGCTTACTTCCATATTCAACACCCCCCAGGTCATTCAAACTATTTCAATTCCCAAAGCTTTTATTACGGTAGGAACTTTTAATGCAAACACAAAGACAGGCCATTGAAAAATATACATATCACATAACACTAAAATACAAATCTAAAATTTATATTCACAAAATTAAGTCACATAGGCATCGAAAGCCTTCAAGCCTTTCATAGTGTGCCGACAATAGCCTGATCTTTTCATTTCATTTGTTTGTCCCTGCTCATACACAAACATAGATGCAGCTCCCAGCACTTTAAAGGAGGCAAAACTGGAAGAACTGGTTGAAATGGAAGACTCCAAAGAGACAAGTGCTGATATACTAAGTGATGATCTAACGGCCAAGATTTGTATAGGGAAATAATTAACTGACGGTTTTAAATCAACCGATGATAAATGGAAAAAAAACACTTATCTTATCTGTAACAAGCACGTCAATACTTGCGTGTCATCCGGCTCCACATTGTGAGTAAGGGAACACCTCAGCTGTTCTGAGAAAAGGAACAACTCATCCATGTGACATAACAGACTGACATTAAATGAAAATATTTTTCTAATAGGGGAAGTGGAAATGAAGAAACAATGGCCATTACAAAGTTGTGTGGTGCTGTAATGCAAGGTTAAAAGTACTCATTACAGTCTTCTAGGAGTGGTAATTCAGTTGAAAAATTAGTTCCGCTCACCCCCTATTGTTAAGAGCACTGTTGACGACAGGCTTAAGTTGGCTTTTAAAAAAGAAACTAAACAACTGCCACTCGCAGACTGACTGACTTGAGAAGAAACTTCTCTACCCTAGTCAGCACATTTCTCCTGGCACAAGTGCGTCACCAGAGTCAGTTTGAACTTAAAATGTTACTCAGCGAAACAGGGAACAGTTACACCCGTTTATAACGCTGATTGACAGACTAGCCCAGATCAATGCAAAGTCCAACATAACATTACAGCGAGCCAACAGAAAATAATTTCTCCCCAACCCATTACCAACGTAGCCATTCCAACAAGCCTGAATGGCGTCCAAAGTATCACACGGACGGCTGTTGCCTCACTGACAGGCCATTAACAGGATGGTTCATGGTATCAAATAACTGATTAATCAAGTGTGTTTCCGTTTCATACACCAATAAGTAAAATGTATAATGCCGTATAATGTATTACTGTGAATCTTTCAGCAGCACATGCAAGAGATCTTTAACAAAATATTCTGTATTTATCATGTAAAATGAATATCTGCTGCACTTTAACTATGAGATTTCTTTACTAACGGGGCTATCTCTACTGAATGCTGTATATATGAATCTGTCGACACTCACTGAAAATAGCTGTCCCAGTGGTTAGTTACAACCTACTTGTGATGAACATCTGATATCATGAGGGTTAGGAATATCCTGAGCTATATACAGATCCAAAAACTTCACATACAGTACAGCGTGCAGCACAACTTTCCTCAGCTTGTGATGTTGAAATTGCATGTTAATGCATACCATCACCAGGTTCTGAACACATCTATATAGATCAATTTTGACTATAGATTTGTCGTATGAATCTAGGTCAACTTGGCCAGCATACTTCCTGTATCTAAGCGACATCATGTGCACAATGTTGACAACATAGCTTGTGGTGTCTGGTCTGTATTGACTTCTATTGTGCAAAATGATGACAAGGCAGGTCATAACATATCTCCTAAAAACTAACAGAGCAGCTGCCAGTTGAATAACCTGTCATCCTAGAGTCTCCTTCCATCTCTGGCTTGCACTGGATATTTCAGGATGTGATAAAAATACCCCTGGGACCAGCTGGTGGTGGCCCTGGGATATTAGAGGATCTTCATTCAACAGCAATATGTTAAAATACGTGTTCCTGTGGAGGATTATAGCAACTTCCGACTTTGGCGACACACACAGCAGGTGCAGACCAGTGTGAGCCTTAATGCTACTCTATCAAGATTAAAGCATGTTGCACAACTCTTTTCCAGCACACCATGTATTAGTCACAAAACATTTCATAATCAACATGGGCTACACAAAATGGTAGAATAGTAGTAAGTAAAGAACCCATCAGGATTTATTTAGGACTCAAACCCTAAAATTTAAACTGACGTGTTACTTGCCTATCCTGACTTGGGAAATGCTTGTCTAAACTTTGGTAGGTTACATTAAAATTTTGTGTTAAGACTAAGTAATTGGGACTACGCAAAGCAATGGATGGATCTCTTTTTAACAACTTTAGGTACTGTGATGTTCTTGAAACCTCAGTTTGAGTTACCTTGAGGTTTTTCTTACGTGACATTTAAATCCCTCTTCACAGCGTGGTGCTACAGGACTGATCTATTATTTGACTTCACACACGAACGAGATGAAGGAAAAGCGGACGAAAAGGTTTGAGGATGTTAAAATAATTTATCAGGATGTGAAACCTGACTGTTGTCAGCTGCATCTTGACAGACCATGTCACAACAGCTCAGCTAGCTGTTCACAGTTTACGTTAGCTAACTTTGACCGTTACCGAATGTAGCTAGTTTTTCACCGCACGGCCCAAACAAATTCACTAATATATATATGTATGTATACATATCCACTACAACATGTGAAAAACACATTAAACACTGTTCGGGGGTAGCTTCCTTTCTGTTGACCCAGCTGTTAACATACCCAAGGCTATGTATTCTCTCTTCACTCCGGTTTTTTGTTCGAGTGTTTCCAACTGATCTGTTACAAAGTTCTTCTCATGGAGCACAGACACGAAGCGCTCCTTGAACTGACTCATTTTCGGATCTTCCTGAGCCTGAAAACGACAAGAAATGGACAAAGAAACCAGAGAAATGTTACAAGTGACGATGCTTGAGGTATTTGTACTAAAACAACGGTGTACTTTACTAACCTTCTTTTGAAGAAAAGTTACCACGGGAAGGCTGGTTTTTGACTCCGCCGGAGTTGCGGCGACAGTGGGGAGGAGTTTGACAGTCCCCCGCTGACCAATCACAGAGCTCCGCGGAGTAACATTCACTGCAGCAGGTAAAAAAACGGTTTGTGCTGCGACAATGAAGAACCAGAATCCTTATTACATTTACTTTTAGATTGTATCTAGTCAAAAGAGCGTTAACACACTGAAGAAAGATTATATAATGTGTGAAACTAATATCAATAATAAAAATGCATGTACAAATTGCATTATGTACTTTGAACATGACAGGGTCGGAGCTATGGAGGCATCGTGGGGGGCGAGGGGACCAAAATATCAGTTTATTATCTTTAATTATTTTTCAATTAATTTATTAATTGAATCTAGTGATCCCGATAAATGTTTTCCATCTTTTTCATTATTCTATGTATTTAATCTTAAACCTTTTATTATTGTTGAATACAATTGTATACGGCTAATGTTAACTGAGATTTATTAGAAATTATTTTTTATAGTAAAGTAAAGAGGAATTATATTGTGTGATGATTATATACAAATATAAAAGTTGTTGTGAACCTGAAGTGTCAGCAGATGGCACACTGCAACTATTTAGAAGACCTCAAAGGGCTTTAAGGGATTTTGCAAAGACAGAATCAGCAGACAGATGAAGAACAGAAAGTTTCCACATGTCCTCTATTAGTCCACAGGAAGAGGTCTGCTGCTCTCACCCTGCCTCATCTGTCAGCCTCAGTTTCACAGGAACAGGTGTGCTCACAGGTTATTTGCATGAGTTTTATGCGTCGTTGCTCCCCAGACTTTTAAAGCTCTTCATTTACTGCAAGTCTGAACTGTTCTCATGCACTCACATTGAAAAGTGTCTTTTTTTAGAGCAGGCCTGGGCATTTTACTGCCGCGGGCCACATCCATGAAGGTTGGCGTTCCCTGTCCTGCCCGTGTGAGATTGATGGTGAATTAGGAATTAAAGATGAATAAGTGAACATCATGCACGCAATACAACTGCCCATTGCATTTATTATTATTATTATTATTGTGAATTCACCTTCGCGAATTAACACAATTATTTTACATGGGCTTCCTGCGAGCGTTCTCGGCTTTAGTGTAGTAATCTTCATCTCCCACCTGCCTGTCAATCACACATTTGCATGCAAGCTGCTGATTGGTCGGGCTGATTGGTTAATTGCCCACCCCTGTTCTGGAGTATATACAAATTGTCATCATAAAAACTTAGGTTGCAGACTTAGTGAAAACCAATACCTGTGTCATTCTCAAAACCTTTGGCCACGGCTGTATATATTCATATAGAACTAAAATTAACCCGAA